>BPTQ01000008.1:155538160-155588160 GCA_019973895.1 Chrysanthemum seticuspe | reverse complement strand
ATGGTGATCAAATTAACAATAAGAAAGATAAGCATAGGTACCTTTTGGGGTTGTTAAACGAAGCACGAAACAAGGCAAGAACTAATGAATGCAAGGCTGCTACAACTTGGCTTCTAAATCTTTGGAATGGAGAGAGACGATTTGGTACTTTGTGTGTTATTTAGAATCGGTATGTGAAAGTGAAAAAGAAGACATATATGTGGTGGTTTTGAGAAATGGAAAGCGTGTGAAGTGGAAAAAAATAAGGGAAACCGTTTTTTTGTAGAGAGAAATAAGGGAGCAAAGTAATCTTCTAATATTTTCAAAATATTTGGTCAAACCCTCTTGATATATTTAAACCGTATGGAATTATATACAAGGGTAGAAATCGGTTCTAAAGACATTGAAACGTGTGATATTATATGTACAAAATATAATCGGTTCACATGAGCTAGATATAAAACATGTAGTCATATTTAGGAATTAATGAGGTGCCGCTTCTTAGATTAGGGATTAATATTCTGTGTTTTATTTAATAACTTAAGTATTTAACATTCATTAGATATTCATAAACACTTTAGGTTATAATCACATAAGTGTTAAAATTTCATTTCAGATATATATAATTTTAAGAGAAATTAACTTAATATCAAACTTAGGTTAAAATTCAAATTAGATTCAAAATGTGAAACCAGAATTTAGGGTTTTACCCCATGTCTTATCATACCCTTTAGTTATGAATCGTGTTTAGGTGAAGAAGTGAAGAGTCATTGGTTTTTTGGCCATGGATTTGGTCATGTATCATTGGTTTTGTTCCATTCGTCATGGCACGTTAGTAATGAAAATTCACCCTATCCTATATATTTTTACCCTTTATTTCCTTTAAGGATTGTCTTGACCTTAGCTCCAGTGATAGAGATTTGTGTAACTGTCAAGCCTCTCATAGAATACATGTTATGATTGTGCAACGAGTGATCACCCCGAAATTGACACTTAGATTTGGGAGAGTATGATGGTTTTGTTCCTCATTTTATGAGATGTTCGGCTTTGATAAATTCTAGCATAGGAAGTTTTTAATCTCATATCTTCCAGGTAACTGGGGAGATATCTTTTTAAGAATGATTCTAATAAGGTCTACTTGAGAGCAGAGTTCAAGTGGGGGGATATTTGATAACATGCTCATCATTTGTATTGTTTCCTGATACTTTAGTGTCAATTTCCTCCTAATATGCTCATCATTTGTATTGTTTTAAGTGAATATATGCTCTTATTTCCTAATATTTCATTTTCAGGGAATTAATGAGCATAGGAATAAAGAGACGTGGATTTGGAAGAAAACTAACTAAGATATACAAGTGTATGTTGTCCAGGAAGAAGTTACGGCGTAAATTCTACTCTCAAGCAGTAACTTAGACGAGGCTATAAATAAAAGCCCTAAATCTGCACTTTCATATAACTTCTCAACACAAAAATACCAAGAGATATTTAGGACTTCCGGAAGGACGATTTCTAGCAGCATTAGACCATCTTCCAAGGGAGAATTCACATCATTATCAATAAGTTTTTAGTTATTTTGTATCGAATCTTTGTAATTCATTCAATATCTTCAATTAGGTCTATCTACATTGAATTTAATGCATTATATATATAATATGAGCTGCTAAATACTTCGTGTGTTAGCCTAGTTATGAAATTGTTATTGCTTTTATACATGTTTTCTAGCTTTACTATCGCCTTTTATGTATGCTTTTTAGCCTATTCGTGGACACCCTCATTTTGGTAGTATTAAAGCATGGTAGTATCTATAAGGCTATCTTGAATTGACCATAGAACCCTAGTCGAGTAGGTTGCAAGGAATGGTAAGAATTTTCCATAGGACTGCCATCTCCTTGCGTGTAAAATAACCATAGGATCACCTACCATGTGGAGATAATTGAGTGGACCATGCCGGGTTTAAATTTTGTCTAGATTTTAGTGGCATTTCATGACTAAGGATAGGGTTACCCAAGACCCCCATCGAGTAACTACGGTGGGGATAGGAATCCTAGACTTATAGACTAGACGAATTGACCCAAAGAGTCTAGTAACTTTAAACCCCACTTAAAGCGTTAAAAGGCTTCAATAGGAAAACCTGATTAATGCATAACAAAACTACTAACTAGGCTAGCAAATTTCTCTCTACTGATTGTCTTTCATTTTAGTTACGCATTTCTTTCATCTCATTAGTTTAATAATCAATCAATCAAAACCCCCTTTAAAATCACTGACATTAGAACTAAGATAAATACGCGCACATATCTCTGGGGAAACCTCGACTTTACCGATTAATACACTACACACGACCGGGTTCTCTAATCGTTAGTGCATTAGGTAGACCATAGGTAGACGAGAATATCAAACTTCTTAACGCTGGTATCATTTACCTTGTTAATACAAATAAGCCATAAAAACGTTTACATATATTTTACGATCTTCTAATGTTTTGTCGATAACAAACGTAAAATCATTTTAACGAAACAAATAAAATACGTAAACTGTTTGAGCCAATAGTTTTCTAACACACTTACATTTTCACATAAAACACTAAAACAAGTATAAGTGATTTTATGATATACATATGTACAACAACTAGTGTTTACATATTGGGCTAACACATACTTAACTAAGTATATACTAAAATGATTAAAACAAGTATACGCTAAAATGGGTAAAAACTAACAAATAGTATTGATCCACAACCCATGGTTTTGTCCAAACCACTTAACTAGATTCATTGTATTCTAGAGATACATTGTATCTAGAAAGAAACCCATGGATCAACCCATAACCCATGACCCATGACCCATAACCAAAAATACCCATGGGCAAAGAGGAGCGTCCCACGGATCCCTAGCTTTACGCTAGCCAAATCTCTTGTGGGAGGGATCCGTGGGATCCGGGGAACAGTGAACTTTCTCCTCTATAAATAGTGAGCCATTTCTTCCTTTTGGCTCACCACTTTTCACACATACTTCTCCAAGTATTGTACCTCTCTAACCACTGATCCTAAGGGATCTTTCTATATAGTTTGTATTTTGTTTTTGTATGATTCTCTAGGTTCCTCTTAAAGGCGAGATCACTACTTCTTGAAGTCGAGCAAGCTCAAGTCCATGAGTTGCCATGCTTCGTCATCATCAAGACAACTGAGGTTCTCTTGTTGATAGTTCTTTCTTCCTCCGTAGATGTTGTGTTGAAAGCATTAGTGAAGGATGCCAAAAGAGTCAAGACGAAAGCATTAGTGAAAGGTGCTTAACGTCCGTGTCAAAAGCATTAGTGAAGCATGCTAAAGGTGTCAAGACGAAGGCATTAGTGAAAGGTGCCAAGCGTTATGTCAAAGGCATTAATGAAGGATGCCTAGGAATCAAATCAAGTGGCATTAGGGAAGAATGCCTAGGTCGTATAATCGATGAGGTGCATCGTTATACATATAAGTATTTGTTTATTTCCAAGGATGGTGATATCCTTGATGGTGTTGTAACAAGGAGTGGATCTCCTTGAGATTAGGTGTTATGTTGTCATGGGTAGTAGTTCCTCCATAGTAATGGAACTAGGTGCTTAGCCTAATACCTAATAAAGGGTAGGCGACGTTGTGATAGGATTAGTTCTCCTTGGTGTGAAAGAACTCGGTGATTAGCCTAGCACCGTATAAAGGGTAGGCGACGTTGTGTTAGGTGTGGTTCGCCTTGGTGTGAAAGAACTCGGTATTTAGCTTTGTACCGGAAAAAGGTGTAAGCGACGTTGTGAAGGCTTCTCCGCCATAAGGATATTGGTGTAGTGTTTACGAACTCTCGAGTAGGTGACTCGGGGAGTGGAGTAGGGCAAGGAAGGTGTCCTAGTAGCCGAACCACTATAAATACTTATGTCGTGGTGATGTGCCTCTTACTCTTTATCTTTCATTACACATTTATATATCTATCTATCAACGTCCAACATAAACAACCAAATAGATTGACATAAGTCGATCTAAATATTTAAAAGGAAGTTTTAAATTGGTAAAACTATTCAACCCCTTCTAGATTTTCACAATTGGCATCAGAGCTTCGTTACCAAGTTTTTTTAGAGTATGTTGTACTTTAAAAACTTGATACGATCCGTGTATGTTTGAAAACTACAAAGAAGGATTTTTTTGTCATGTTTTAAAAATTATTATAATGTTTATTGTTGGATAATGATAGAATGTTCTAAAATTTTCCTTGTTAAGTATTATCCACACTTGGATTTGGGGTTACCAAGAAGATCCTGAAGAATTTATCTAAATATTTCTTTTCACAAAAAGAATGTTTAGTATTGTCCTTATGACAACATGAATCTGGAGATTCCAAGAAGATCACAAAATATTTCATCTAAATACTTCTTTTCTTAAAAAGAATATTTAGCAAAGGTATGATCGCTAATGATTTACTTTTAATTTTATTATTGTTAAAATCTTAGTTGCATGATTTATTAGTAATTACTTAAGTAGTTATCTATATTAAAGTCATCATCAAGAATAGTATTCTTCGACTAATTTGTATAGACTACACTACGAACTCGTAATAATGATATCTTGGTTATTCGATAGCCTCAATCATTATTCATCACAAAGGGCTTATTGACACTTCAGCTATGTCAATAAATATCCATGTGAAACTTCTTATATTATGATAAAATGGGATTTTATTATAATGTTTGAAAAACTTCCCAAGAATTATGACTAATTCTTAAAAAGGGAACCACGTCTAATAGGAATAGTATTAAATCTTCAAAACCTCAAATCACAAGTTTTAGAGCCTTAACATCAAAACACTAGGAGTTTTAGAACTCCCAAAGCAAAGTTATCAAGGAATGTTTGAGCTGATTTTTGCTGTCATGCCGGATCCCTGCATTTACACTAGCCGGATCCCAAATGAGAGGGATCCGCGGGATCCGTGCAACAGAAGATAGTATAAGTTAAAGAATTATCACTGTGGATGTTCCACAATTATACTCGCCTCAAAGACTCACGAACAAGAACTCAGCTACTGTTTAAAAGAGCAATTTGATCATTCCTCTCAAGCTTAACAATCACTTGTGCAAGTATAATCTTCACTACATTGTTAATTTAATTCCTTGATTTCTAGGATTACAATTTCTTCATCTTTAAGAGTTGGGTTCAAATGGGTTTATCATAATTTGTCACCACATTGTTTTCTAAGATAATCTAAATCAAAGAATTAACATTGTTAATACAAATTAAACATATGTCTTGAATTCAACAAAGATGATGAGAGTAAAATTGTGATCAAACCCTCTAGGTTACTATTCACAATTAACACCACATTGTGGTTGTATTGTTTAGGAACAATCATGCCAAGCAACAAGCAACAAGATTACCAAGACATCGCTCACTACATACCCAAGTACCATAGGAAAGATGAACTAAGTCCGGACGATAGGAAAGCCTTTAAGATGCATGAAAGAAGACTCTTTCACGTAGGTAGAGTTGTTGAACCTTCATTTCTTGCAAATACCAACATAAGGGAAGTGTTTGGAACTATTGGGTTTGATTGTCTATTGGACATAGATGAACAAATTTTCCTGGTCTTTGTACTTAAGTTCTACAAGACCATGAGAATACTTAGAAATGAAGATGGGTCCATCTCGATCGTTTTCACCATCAATGAGCAAGAGTTTAGTCTTTCACTTGTAGAGTTTGGAAGAATTATAAGGGTTCCATACCAAGGCATTTGCATGTACTCCAATGAATGGTCTTTGGAACAACTACACAAAATGGTTGATCATCACGCTATCTACCACTCCTTGATCCCGGAAGCAACCACGGTGAGGGACACCGTGTTCCAACCAAGAGCATCACCATCAAGAGTCATTAGGAACTCGAAGGTGATCTATAGGGATCCTTTCCAAATGGATCTTTCGGAAATGTATCCATTGTATAGGAAATGGGAGAATGTGGTGAGGGAGAATGTGGTGTGTCTAGTTGGAAACAAGGATCACCCCAACGCTTGTCTAAGCTTCATGATCTATTGCCTAGTAACCGAGACTTGTTTCAACGTTGCTTACTACATGATCAAAAGAATGGAAAGCGTAAGAAGTATGGAAAAAATGGTACTCGCATACGCGATGCTCCTAGCCCGTCTCGCTAAATTCATCTTTGCATTAGATCCTTCTCCACAATCCTATGATCATAGCTTTTGCAACAAAGTTATGGTACCATTAACCGAGGGTAGAACAACAAGGTTTATGGTGGAAGGCAAGAGGCCTCACCCACCCACGGATTCCTCGGATGAAAGGGAGAGACAAGGAGGAGGTGAAGGAAGTAGTAGCAACCCACTCGAAAATACCAATCTTGACCCCTTGGACTACATTAACCAATTGCCAAACATTCCTAATGAATCACCCGAATGGCAACAAACCAAGGGAATCTTCAAGTGCTTCGCCAATTTCTTGAGGAAGAAGAAGTGAAGATGGTATGATAAAGAGTGGAGGATGGGTGAGGATGTGATGGAGAACAGAGGTAAGGTCATAGGACCTAAATTTGTGATGAAAAATTTCAAACAATGGTTTGTAACACTTTAAACTATGCTTGTAGTATGTAGGTATCACCATATCTTGGCACTAAACAATTCTAACTTAGGAATTTGAAGAATGAGATTTTACCACCCCTTGAGTGGTCGTCGTCACTCATTCTAGGAACTTTAGCTCTTCCTACTTTGCTATACATTATATTTGTTTGTTCTTGCATTTAGTCCGTATAGAAACAACTAGGAGAAGCATTTACTAAAAAGTGCAAAGTTGCACATTTGCTGAAAGCCTTGTGATCTGCAGTAGGCGGATCCCAGCATTTGAACTAGCCAGATCCCTCCCAGAAGGGAACCGCGGGATCCGTGACCTCTGATAAGCAATACAGACTTGCTTACATCAAAATAGCTTACTAGATCACCTCACACTAGTCAAACATAAGATACTAGGTCGTATAATCGATGAGGTACATCGTTATACATATAAGTATTTGTTTATTTCCAAGGATGGTGATATCCTTGATGGTGTTGTAACAAGGAGTGGATCTCCTTGAGATTAAGTGTTGTGTTGTGATGGGTAGTAGTTCCTCCATATTAATGGAACTAGGTGCTTAGCCTAGTACCTAATAAAGGGTAGGCGACGTTGTGATAGGATTAGTTCTCCTTGGTGTGAAAGAACTCGGTGGTTAGCCTAGCACCGTATAAAGGGTAGGCGACGTTGTGTTAGGTGTGGTTCGCCTTGGTGTGAAAGAACTAGGTATTTAGCTTTGTACCGGAAAAAGGTGTAAGCGACGTTGTGAAGGCTTCTCCGCCATAAGGAGATTGGTGTAGTGTTTACGAACTCTTGAGTAGGTGACTTGGGGAGTGAAGTAGGGCAAGGAAGGTGTCCTTGTAGCCGAACCACTATAAATACTTGTGTCGTGGTGATGTGCCTCTTACTAATTATCTTTCATTACACATTTATATATCTATCTATCAACGTCCAACATAAAAAACCAAATAGATTGACATAAGTCGATCTAAATAAATAAAAGCAAGTTTTAAATTGGTAAAACTATTCAAACCCCCCCCCCCCTTCTAGCTTTTCACATACCCCATCGAGGATAGTCCTTGGGTGAGTTCGGTTCAGTGTGTTCCAAAAAAGGAGGAATGGCCATTGTGACTAACGAACGGAATGAATTAGTTCCTACTAGAACTGTCACTAGATGGCGAGTATGTATTGATTATCTTAAATTAAATAAAGCCACCAGAAAAGATCATTTTCCTTTACCCTTTATGGATCAAATGCTTCAAAGACTAGCAGGAAATAAGTTTATGTGTTTACTAGATTAATTTTCAGGATATTTCCAAATTCCTATTTATCCTTCCGATCAAAAGAAGATCACTTTCACATGTCCTTTTGGAACCTACGCTTACAGCCGTATGCCTTTTGTTAGGAATTAGAAAATTCAGTCATTAAAGAGTCGGTCACCTCAAGTATATGTATTCGATAGAAAGCTCGTAGTCGTAGTCAAGTTATGTTAGTAAGTAGTTTGTTTTGTAACACCGTGGAGGACGGACGGGTCTTTACCCACTGTATGCCTGATCCACAGCCCATAGGTGGCGTTTATTTGTAAGACACTATAAATACCCTCTACCTCCCAAGGTAGAGGGTTGGAGCTTCAATACCATTTTTTTTTGTTTCACATAGTTCCCAACTATCTTCCCTTTCTCTCTCTAGAACTTTCTCTCTCTAAACATATAGAACGCCACTTGTGATTATGGTTTAGAGTGTTTGTGAAATCCTATATCTTACAATTGGTATCAAGAGCCATGGTTTGATCACTCATCTTTCATGCTCTTTGTTTTGGTGGATTTCATAAGGTTTTTGGGGTTTTAAGTGTTTAGGAGAGTTTGAATTATTTGGACAAATTCTAGTGTTAAAGTTTAAATTTTGATTGTACTTTTGTGTTTAGAATCATCATATGTGTTTAGGTTTTGAATTGGAAGGCTTAAATCATTGTGGTTTGGTTGTTTTTGATTGATAAAGTGGTTGTTTTTTAAAGTTGTACGAAGCGAGTTGAGCCACGGAGTTGAGTTTCTTGGAAGCGAGTTGCTTTGTTATTGGAAGCGAGTTGGTATATGCGACTTGGCTATTTAGCGAGTTGACTCTTTATGCGACTTGGGTTCTAAGCGAGTTGTTTCTTTAAGCGACTTGAGTTCTAAAGCGACTTAGCTATTAAGCGAGTTGTATAAGCGAGTTGGTTTTATGCGACTTGGCTATTAAGCGAGTTGTCAGCTTATGCAAGTTGTCACTTAAGCGAGTTGTGCCCTAAGCGAGTTGTTGTAGAAGCGAGTTGGGTTTTATGCGACTTGTCTATTAAGCGAGTTGTCATCAAAGCGAGTTGACTGGGGTGCGAGTTGTCTTGGGTGCGAGTTGTCTTGGGTGCGTTTTGTTGATTTTTCCCGAAAAACTTCAAACGGCCATAACTTTTGAACCGTAACTCCGTTTTCAGCGTTCTACCCATTAAAACGACCGTGAGAACGAGGAGAATGGCACGCCAAATGTTCATTCGAATCAACCTTCGAGGCCTAAATCCGCTCCGAACAGAAGTTATTGAGGCTTTTAAGTTTTTAGACCTAAAATTCTCTGTAAAAACGTGCATCAACCAATCCAAATCTCAACCAAACAACATTTCATTTTTTCCTACGAACAATCTAAAGTCCAATCACACAATCTTCTATCATTGTATCGATCCATCAGTCATCTTAACACACTCGACTGGTCATTGCTTAAACGGTTTCTTCCTTATTTTGTAAAATCCCGTGAAAGATTCTATTTCTTGGTTTAAATCATAGATTTGTAAAATTCCGTGCACGTCAACAACATGCCTAACTTTTCGGATTCAGTTGTATCTAAGATACTCAGTTTATACGACGTGACCAATGAACAGAAGATACCCAACAATGTACTACAAAATATCGTGTTTGAGTCGGATAATGCTAAAATGGAATCTTCGTGCTCAAATTCACAAGAGAGATAGGTGCACCAGCCACAACCTGTGCAAGTTAATGCAAAGGAACGCTCCATGGAAGCTTTGGATGTGCCCAAGATAGAGGTGCACCAGCCACAACCTGTGCACGTTAATGCAGAGGTAAGCTGCAAGGAAGTTACTGTTATACCTAACTGTGCATCTTCTACTCAAAATGATGATTATGAGTTTCATGAGTACTCTGCATTTATCCCTGATGACTCCCTTACCACTAAGCTTAACATATATAAGGATCAAGTTGCCATCTATGAACAGCGTGCTAAATTTGAGCTGACCACTCGTGAGTAGGAAATGGATTGCCAAATGCATACATTAATCAGAAAAAGTAACTTAAGGGAAGAAACATTAAAACAAGAGTTAAATTCCTTACAAGAGAAACTTAATAAAACTGCTAAGCAAAAACAAGAACTTCAAGAAAATGTAAAAGTGCTTAAGCAGGAGTTCAAACAAAAGGAATCAAAACTTTTAAATGATTTTTCCAACCTTAAAACTTTAAAGAACAAACTTGAAAACAAGTTGTATGTACAAGGCAACGCCATTCAGACTGCTCACATGATCACTAAGCATAGAGTATTAAGCGACAAGCATAGTACTGGCCTTGTAGAAGAACCCAATCCTGAGTATGGTAAGAAAGCAAAAGCTGCTCAAAAAATGATCTATGATGGTAATGAAATCCTTAAGCCTAGACAAATGCCTACTTGTTAAAATGCATTGAAGAAGATAGAGAGTTAGAAGATGCCTCTAGAGAGAAAATGGAAAAGAAACTAAAAGATCCTTGGTGTATAGATCATAATATAACGTTCAAAACTCAAAATTACATTAAGGATAATTGGATTGCCTTAAACAAGTTTAGACCTCAAACTCAGTTAACCCCTGAACAAGTGTTCTGGAAATTAGATATGGAAAAGAAAAAGGCAGATGAACTTGTTGAAAATAATCCTCCCCTTAGGAAATTTCCTCCAGCCACTGTGTATCCTCCAAATACACCAATGCATTTAGTGCCTAGAACTATTCCCACTAAAATCAAGACCTTAATCAGCCTTTATGTAGTTTACCAACTCTTTGTTGATTTTGAGAAAACGTGTAAAAAGAGAATCACACCTACTGGGATAACTGAAGGGGGGAGGGGTTTTGAGCAAACTAAAGAATGCTATTTAATTGAGGTCATGCCTTTCTTTAAACAATTAAAAGGTCAATTTGAGAGTCTTAAAAAGGGGATTGACATAGAGATTAAAGAAATGGAAAAGGAATTTGATGCAATGATAGTTGAGGTCAATAATTATGAACGGGAACTTAAATATAATGAAATTGAAAGGAAGAATCTGCATATCTTAAATGAGAACTTGATTTCTCAATTTGTTGCTCAAGATGTGTTTTACATTGCTAATAATTCTTCTATTACTGCATCTCAACTTTATGAATTATCTGTTGCTTTGAAAGTTTCACAGGATCGTGTCATTGAGCTTGAAACAACAAATTCAAAATTGTTTGAGAAAATAGAACAGGATGATCATGATAACCTGGTCAAACAATTTTCTAAATTAGAAGTTGAACATCTTGCTTTGCAATTTAAATATCAACATCTCAAGGAAATGTTAAAACCTCAAATATCAAGACATCCTCTGATGCTCCTGAGTTTGATGCAGTTTTTGAAATTTGCAAACGTGATGAACTAATTCGAGCTCATTGCAACACGATCAAAAGATTGAAAACCCAAATCTCATAACTAAAGGGAAAAAAGCATGATTTTACTGGTTCCCGAATGCTTCCACCTTTAGATTCTCAGAATTTCCAACTTCAAAACATTATTGATAACTTGCAAAAGGAAAATGATTGTTTTAAAGCTGGAATTTCAAAGGTTAATGATCAAAACAAAGAGTTATGTGATTCATTCAAAGTTAATCATGATAAACACATTGAAAAGATAACTTCTTTACTTAACGATATTGAGAATCTGAAGTGTGAGGTGAAAGGAAAATTGCCAATCCCTAATTGCAAATATTTTGTTCCAAAGGTTTCTGCTTGTGATAAGTATGCTATCGATATGTTATATATTCCCCCGCCTATTAGGAATAATGAATTTGCACATAAAGCATATCTCTCATACCTTAAGGATAGTTTGAAGAGTCTCCTTAAGGATAGTACCATAGCCTATACCTGCATGGATGCCAAAAGATCTCAGGAACTCTTAGAGTACGTAATTGTCACAAGTCCGAAAGCGAGTAATAGGCGAGATAGAATAGTTGCACCCAGTTCTATGCCTAAGGATAAGAATGTGACTCTTAATGTGCCTCTGAAAGCCTCAGAACCCAGCAATTCTAGACCAGAAAATCAAATGGCAGTAAAACAAACTAAGGCTCCCGTCATCACTTCTATTGATGTTAATATTGACACTAAAGTTAGCGGGTCAAAACCTGGTAGCATTACAAAGAAGGACATAATTTCGCTGACTAAAAGTGATCATGAGAAGAAAGTGAAAGAACACCATAGGGAAAATAAGTTTGACTTAAACAAAAAGAAGCGTGTTGGTTCTAGTATTAGCTCTAAGCTTACTAAAATTAATTCGAAGTCTTATGCTGTCTGCAAAACCTGTAAAGAATGTCTATCTTCTGGTAATCATGATAAATGCATTGTGTTATTTCTGAGATCTAAGAATCATACCCCAGTTAAGAAAGTTTGGAAAGCGAAACAGATTAAGCAATCCTGGAAACCTACAGGGAAGGTTTTTACCAATGTAGGATTTCAGTGGAAGCCAACAGGTCGAATATTCACGAATGGCAAACCTTGCCCCTTAACTAGATCCACTATGCCTAGAGTAGTTCCTGTTAAGGTTTGGAAGCCAACTGGTAGAATAATCCCACTAAGCGCTAAATGTCCTTCGACTAAGTCTGATGCTTCTACTAGTTTAGCTCCTAGTGATAATGCAATTACACCTAGGGTTTCTGCTGATTCAAAGATTGTTTGTGCTAACCAAAAGGACCCCATTTGCACATGGGGATCCAATGTTTCCAATTCTATGTCTTCGTCTATTGTCCAATGCAGGTCGTACAAATAGTCCCTTGGTATTTGGATTCGGGCGGCTCTAAACATATGACTGGGCTCTAAAATATTACGTCTGTTCACATCAGTTCAGGCCTCGTTCTTCAACACTATGGCGTCTGCAGATAACACCTCAGGCCCCGTTCCACAAAGAAAAGAAAGGTGTACGCTTCAGTGTGCTTTATCTTCAGAAGAAGAGAAATCTTCATGTTTATTACCATTCTCATCGACATTCTTCATCAACAAAGCTTCATATCTTTACCACGCTCTTTCAACCCTCAAGTGGATCTACGTTCATTGGTGTATATTCTTATTCACTTGTTTAAATCAAAAAATGGCAACTTCGGATGCAATTTTTGAGGGGGAGAAGAGTGCATATACTACATGTTGATGGATGTTTGAATTATGGTTATACGAATCTCCTTCAACGCCTAATGCTTCACTTACTAAGGATAACTGGGATTTATTATTTGGGATTCATTTTTTTTCAAGATATGTTTGATGAGTACTTCCAACCTCCAACGAATGTTGATCATCCTGTTTCTGAAGCTCATGCTCCGGTTCCTACTGACTCAATTGGTTCACCATCTAAGAAGTACTTCTCGGAATTCTCAAGAAACTTTATCTCCAGTTATTTCACAAGGCATTGACAATGACTATCATGATATTGTAGTTGCACTATTGAATAATGATCCACTCTTTGGTACTCCTTTGCCAAATCTTCACGGATTATTGTTCCTCTCATTGTGCACGCTATAAATCAACGACATGAACATTAAGGAAAATGACTTCCTCATCCGCTCGAAGACATTATTGGTGAATCTTCCAGATCAATCTCTACATGTATACCTTAGGAAGAATGTATTGATGTTGAGGAATCATTTGTTCCGGTTCATTCAGTGGGTCAATGTACATCCGGTTGTATATTTATTCACGTGTTGGACATTTGACACAAGTTGATTACTTCGGAGTTAATCATTTATCACTTATTTGAGAATGAAGTTGACTTTCACAAAGGCGTGTTCTTATTTGATAACTTGCTCGGGCTTAAGAATTTGAGTTGAAGACTTGGTTTATCTAGTTACCAGCAGTCGGGATGTATGGTTGAAGACCTGGTTACATATCACTTGAAAGAGTTACGTTATTTTACTCAGTGTCACACACAGATGTCGTTGTGGATAATTGCAAGAGGTGTTAATGTATCATACTTTGATTGAGTATTGAGTACTTAGAGATTTGCTTGGAGCATGAATTCTCGACACCGTTCTTCCAACATTATTGCAAGCTTAAGATACAAATGCAGGGAATTCGTCTTCAGTTTCAAGTTTAATATATCGGATTTTTCTTCATCAGTAGTCACTTCAAATTGTCTACATATGGGTTGATAAAGATAGTCAAAGAGAACTTTTGTAGCAGTTGTCTCTCACAGGATTCATTTGAGCTGATCGGTCATATGGCTCCAGGACAACCCAGTTCTAGACCCGCATCTTCATGTAGTCCCATCAGTTCTTCTCTTGTATACGATTCTTCGCCAGCAACTCCTTATGTACCTCCTTCAGAAGATGACTTGAAGAAACTGTTAGATCCAATGTTTGATGAACACTATGAGCCAACTGCTAATGATCTATCAATTCCATCATCAGAGGCTGCTACTATCCCTGTCAATGAAGTTAACCCTTCAGTTTCTATGACGCTAAGTCAAGAAGCGCCTGCGGCTGATCACTCTATCTCATCAACAAATCATCAATCATCGAGTGTACATCATGGAAATGTTTCTGGCACCCTTGATAGAGAGAATCCCTTTGCTACTCTTGAAGATGCACCATTTGAAAACATATTTGCTCCTGAATCATCATCAGAACCATCTTCATCAGGAGAAATCGACTCTGCTACTTCAGTTCCTCAACAACAACCATACGAACACCATAGAAAATGGACACATGATCATCCATTGGACAACATCATTGGAAACCCCTCTCGTCCAATATCCACACGGAAACAAATTGCAACCGATGCCTTATGGTGCTTCTTCAACTCCGTACTCTCTAAGGTCGAACCAAAAGATGTTAAAACCGCCATGAATGAAGACAGCTGGTTCAATGCCATGAAAAAAGAAATTCATGAGTTTGATCGACTTGATGTATGGGAATTAGTACCTTCTTCAGATTGTGCTATGATCATTGCTCTAAAGTGGATATTTAAAGTAAAACTTGATGAGCATGGTGATGTTTTAAAGAACAAGGCTCGATTGGTTGCAAAAGGATATCGTCAAGAGGAAGGCATTGACTTTGAAGAATCATTTTCTCTAGTGGCACGCATCCAGGCAATCAGAATCTTCCTGGCTAATGCTGCAAGTAAGAATATGATTGTCTATCAGATGGATGTAAAGACGGCTTTTCTTAACGGAGATCTTAAAGAAGTCGTATACGTCAGCCAACCGGAAGGTTTTGTGAATCCAGAGCATCCTACTAATGTCTATCGGTTGAAGAAGGATCTTTACGGCTTGAAGCAAGCTCCAAGGGCATGGTATGACACGCTGTCAAACTTTCTTCTATCTACTGGATTCAGCAAAGGAGCAGTTGATCCGACATTGTTCACCAGAAAGTCAGGCAAACATTTAATTCACGTTCAAATCTATGTTGATGATATTATCTTTGCCTCGACTGACCCCAATGAATGTGACCATTTTTCTAAGGAGATGGGCTCCAAATTTCAAATGTCAATGATGGGACAAATGTCATTTTTCTTGGGATTACAAATTTCACAAAGTCCCGGAGGCATTTTCATTAATCAATCTAAATATGCAAATGAAATTTTAAAGAAATTTGGATTTGATTCTTGCGACCCTATTGACACTCCTATGATTGAGCGTACTAAACTGGATGAGGACCACTCAGGGATCATGGTAGACCAAACGAAATATCGTAGTATGATTGGATCCCTAATGTACCTCACAGCCAGTAGACCTGATATTCTGTTCGTTGTATGCATGTGTGCTAGATACCAGGCTAAGCCTACCAAAAAGCACCTTGAAGCGGTTAAACGGGTCTTTCGGTATCTCCAAGGAACCATCAATATGGGACTTTGGTACCCGAAGGACACCGGTATGTCACTAACAGCCTATGCAGATTTCGATCATGTAGGATGTCAAGATACACGTCGAAGTACATCTGGAGGTGCTCAGTTTTTGGGTGATAAGCTTGTGAGCTGGTCTTCAAAGAAACAAATGAGTACTTCTATTTCCTCTACAGAGGCTGAATACATAGCCATGTCATCTTGTTGTGCTCAAATCCTTTGGATGAGATCCTAATTATCTTACTATGGCTTTGAATTCAACAAAATTCCTCTGTACTGTGATAATAAAAGTGCCATTGCTCTCTCATGCAACAACGTTCAACACTCAAGAGCAAAGCATATCGACACTCGACATCATTTCATCAGGGAACAAGTGGAAAACAGTGTGGTGGAACTATATTTCGTGAGGACGGAATACCAGTTAGCAGACATCTTCACCAAAGCTCTTCCTAGAGAACGTTTTGAGTTTATCCTTCCACGACTTGGTCTAAAGAGCCTACAACCAGAAACACTCAAACGTCTTCAAGAGGAAGAAGAGGAGTAAAAGGTTTTCCTTCATCTATCTCTTGTAAATATATTTATTCAAAAAGCAAAATACAAAATTTCAAAACCCACAAAAAAAAATATAAAAATATAAAATTCTCAAAAATCCATAAAAATTAGAAAATCTTGAAAAATTCCAAAAAATATTGTTATTTTGTCATGTTTTTCCTTATTCGATATCATCTACGGACTTTGTGTTGACATTCAAAGAATGTCACGGGTCTTTAGATGTTCTTCGAATGTACACAAGTTTTTTTTTTTTTAAATAAAAAAATGAGGCAGAGAAAAATGGTGCTTTATTGTCATTTCAGGCAATAACCCGTTTTAAAAGTAAAGAACAGAGCCATGCTTTATCTTATTTTTTAAATCTCATGCTCTGATTCTTAAAACAAATGTTTGTCATCAAAAATACAAATGTTTCTCTTTCCAAATATTTTCCGTCTAATGATTCTTCTGAAAAATATTTGTCATCTAATGAAAACTAAATTGCTTTGAAAACACCTTGTATTCTATTATTCGTGTAAATCATTTGTGCTTATCATCTGTCAAAATCTATATCTCTCAATCAACAACTTGTGTCATTGATTGAGGGGGAGAATGATTTTATTCGAATTAAAAAGGTTATTTTGAAAGGTCATTTTTCAAACAATTGGCACGTAAATGAGCAAGGTTTATTGTTTAAAAAATCAAAAAGAATAATGTTTTATACAATTGATTCAAAACCTTTGCTAATGTAATGTTTTCAAAAGATACTCTTGCATGTTTAAACAATGGAGTTTAAAGTCGGAAAATCTGATCCTTGTCAGTTAAAATGTTCTTTCAAAAGCAAGTCACTATTCTCCTCAAAAAGCTCTCAAAATTTAATTTAAATCAATAAAGATCACAACTCTCAAAGGATTTGAAAAGTGTGATCGGGGGAGAATTTGTGATTTACAATGGATTTAAACTGATAACTTGATAATTGGTTTCATATGTTTTTAGCAAGCTTTCCTCCCCACATATACCAAACGATTTCAAATTTTCCATGCACATGTTGAGGGGGAGCATCTTTTTAAAACCACAAAGAATTGAAACGTGATTGATTTGTATCTAAGTGCAGGTTCCCTCTAGTATGTGCAACACTCTTTCAAACCTCGAGGCACATACTGAGGGGGACCAAACCTTTGAAAACCTCATCCTTCCCTAATATACTTTATCTACTTGATTTAATCAGGGAAGTGATGATGATATCTCTTAGAAAATAGTAATCAAAGAAGTTAATTCTTCCTCTTGCCTCCGTGTGCTAAAACGATTTCAAATACATGATGCACATGTTGAGGGGGAGCTCTTTTTCAAAAAATATCAAAAACTATTCAGGTACAAAATGCTTTGTATATCACAAGTATCTGGATTGATTTTCAATTGGTTTTTGATTGGTTCCAATGGCAGATGAACAATACCAAATAGACCGACCAAATTTACATTACGCATGGTGATATAAGGATGATAAGGTTAGGTTTTTGTTCTCATGATCCGCCAGAACCGGAGGGATCTACCCAGGGACAATCCACTAGATAGTGTAGAAGTCCTTAGGTATGATGAAAAAAGGAGAATTGTGAGATATGGAAAGAGTGCGGACTGAGACAGAGCTAGTACTGGAATAAACCCAACAAGGTTCTAGTTATGAAGTCTCGGTAAGTACTGAAGGGGTTGAAGAATGAAAAAGAATTGAATGTGAAAAGGGTGAAAATAAATAGCCCTCCGATAATTCAACCTTAGGGCAGATACCGGGTTCAATTCATATGCTACTGGTGGTTACTAAGGTAACACTGGTTTTGAACACAAGACGTCATGGACCCAGTGACGCACTGCACAACAACTTCCCAAACCACTTAAGTTCCTCTTAAAAGGACTTGTTTCATTCTCATGGGGAACCGACATTATCTATCGACTTTCTCCTAGAGTTTGTTGATATTGAAGAAGGAGACCCTCTCCCTAGTCTCCGGCATAGGAACCAAATATGCACAATTGAGTCTAGAGCCACGAGATCATCAAATAAATCTCCTTAGGACACTGTTAATGAAGACTCTCTGTTTCACACAATGTGGAAAGAGAGATTATATCTTATGAGTCCTACGCATTATCCTTGTGGTATTGCCAGAACATCTGAGTGATGTGCAAACATATTCACAATGACGATGAAAAGCCTTCTGGAGCCAATATCAAACAAGCTCCTGGTGGGTGGCATGTGAGATCTAATCAATAGATCAACCATGTGACAACTGAACAAAAACAATGGGGCGATTCAATCTTTTGAATCAATCCAGGTTCAGGTTATGGATTGACGGATACCTTTGAAAAACCAGTCGTTGTGCTTAAAAACACTTTTCTTTAGCACATCGACTGTGTACTCATATTTCAAAATAAAAGGTGTTTATGATTGATAATTGATTTTCATTAAAACCTTCGTTGTATTGCAAAAACAATTTCTATTGAGCAGTACACGATTGTTTTTCAAATCTCTTTTCATCAATCAGTGAATCCCAATTCGCTGGTTCACTCACTCCGTGTTGTCTTCTTTGAGACGTTCCGGTTTGAGAACAGCTAGAGCAGCTGCGAAACCCTGTCAAGGAAATTTTTCGGAATTATACCTGATCACAAGCAGTACTTGTACTGATCAACGGGGAACCGTGGGCCATGTACCTCAATTCAATGAAAGTGATCAAAGACACTTTCGTGCACTTTATTGCTAACTATTGTATGCAGGTACGCCCGACGTTTGCAGCTGATCAGAATGAAGCGGTCAATCCATAGCCGCATGCTCACACTACACATTCATCTCAAAAGAAATCATGATAAGTGCTTCAACGACTCTGATACTTTCACTCCATGCTTATGCTATGCTGCTGCAAATATCATGATCCAGTAAAAGCTTCCGCTACTCTGATGAGAATATATCATGATCCAGAATGTGAGCATGTCGGTCCAATTGTCACAATATCACATAATACCAACACCACAATGGAAGAGTCAGAGATGTTTGTTTGCTGAAGATCTCAATGCTGGCTCAAAACTCATCATCACGTGGATCAGTTAAAGACCTCCACATGGATTATCCAAACATGCGGAATATAAAGAATCAAAGACTACGGGCTACTGAGCAAGGAACTTAATCAAGAATCTTAGAACATTCCAATGTAATATATGTTTGTATTAATTTTAAATTGAGGTGACCTCCCTTAGGGGGAGATTGTTAGGAATTAGAAAATTCAGTCGTTAAAGAGTCGGTCACCTCAAGTATATGTATTCGATAGAAAGCTCGTAGTCGTAGTCAAGTTATGTTAGTAAGTAGTTTGTCTTGTAACAACGTGGAGGACGGACGGGTCTTTACCCACTGTATGCCTGATCCACAGCCCGTAGGTGGCGTTTATTTGTAAGTCACTATAAATACCCTCTACCTCCCAAGGTAGAGGGTTGGAGCTTCAATACCATTTTTCTTTGTTTCACGTAGTTCCCAACTCTCTTCCCTTTCTCTCTCTAGAATGTTTTCTCTCTAAACATATAGAACGCCACTTGTGATTATGGTTTAGTGTGTTTGAAATCCTATATCTTACACCTTTCGGTCTTTGCAATGCCCCTGCGACTTTTCAAAGGTGCACGATGCCATATTTCAAGACATGCTTGAAACCTCTATAGAAGTTTTCATAGATGATTTCTCAGTCTTCAGAGACTCATTTGTTGCTTTTCTTTCAAATCTTGATAGAATTATCAAAAGATGCAAAGCTGCTCATCTCGTTCTAAATTGAGAAAAATGTCACTTCATGGTGACTGAAGGAATTGTGCTTGGTCACAAAATTCCAAGTGCAGGAATAGAGGTGGACAAAGCCAAAATCGATGTTATCACAATAATTACTACCGCCGACTAATGTTAAAGCAATTAGAAGTTTTCTAGGACATGCCGGTTTTTACCGACGTTTCATCAATGAATTTTCCAAAATTTCTCGTCCTATGACGAATCTTCTTGAGAAAGACTTTGTCTTACACTTTAATTCAGATTGCATTAAAGAATTCGAAACTTTGAAAGCCCAACTGACTAGTACACCTATAATTATATCACCTAATTCGTCTCTACCATTCGAGCTCATGTGTGATGCAAGCGATTTCACTGTAGGAGTTGTTTTAGGACAACGAGAGGGTAAACACTTTCGTCTTATATATTTCGCCAAAAAAACATTTAATAATGCTCAACAAAACTATACAGTTACAGAAAAAGAATTATTAGCAGTAGTTTTCATTTTCGACAAATTCAGATCTTATCTCGTTCTGTTGAAAATGATTGTGTTTATTGATCATTCAGCACTCAAATATGTGTTCACAAAACAAGATGGGAAACCACGTCTTATCAGATAGATTTTACTACTCCAAGAATTTGATATTGAGATCAAAGGTAAGAAAGGAGCAAAAAATCTAGTTGTTGATCATTTGTCTTGCCTTGAGAATCCAAATTTAGAAGAATTAAGGGAAGATGAAATAGATTATTATTTCCCTGATGAGATTCTCATGAAAGTTGGCACAATCGATGATAATGAAATTCCATGGTTTGCAGATTTTGCAAATTATCTCATAGAAAAAATTCTTAGAAAAGGATTAGCTCATGCCCAACGTAGTAAATTCTTTCTAGAACATAAAAATTACTTTTGGGAAGATCCATAACTTTTTAAAATGTGTCCCGATGGGATGATCAGAAGATGTGTTCATGGTTCTGAAACTCAAAGAATTCTTGATGAATGCCATTATGGCCTAACTGAGGACACTATGGTCCTTGCACTACAGCTAAAAAAGTTTTTGATTATGGATTCTATTGGCCAAAAAATTTCAAAAAATCTCATACTCTCGTTCAAATTTTTGATGCCTGCCAAAAATCCGGTACCCTTTCTCGCAGAGATGAAATGCCACAAAACAACATTCTAGTATGCAAAAAAATTTGACATTTGGGAAATTTACTTCATGGGCCCTTTTCCTAACTCTCCAAATACGAATACATCCTTGTTGCTATCGATTATGTTTCCAAATGGGCAGAAGCTAAAGCTTTACCCACAAAAGATGCACGAGTTGTGATTAATTTTCTTAAAAATCTTTTCGCTCGTTATGGAATTCTAAAAGCTTTGCTAAGCGACAGAGGTACTCACTTCTATAACAAACAAATGGAAAAAATCATGAAATGATATGGAGTTCATCATTGTTTCACTATAACTTATCATCCTCAAACAAGTGGCTAAGTAAAAAACAACAACATAACACTAAAAACGATACTTGAAAAAACAGTCAAGGATAATCCTTCTGTTTGGTCGAAGAAGCTTGATGATTCTCTGTATGCATCAGTGTTGTAAATATCGGTCTTGGCGGCCGATATATCGGTGATATATCGCTTATCGGCGGTCCACCGATACGATATTTCACTTATCGGTCAAATTTATCGGTTGGTCAATATCGGTCAAATATCGGTCAAATATCGGTCAATATCGGTCAATATCGGATATATCGGTCATATCTTGTAAATATCGGTCAAATATCGGTAAAATATCGGTCAAATATCGGTCAAATATCGGTCAAATATCGGAATATCGGTCAAATATCGGTTAAGAGTGGGAAATACATAACTAAATGCATATACAATGTAAAATTTGTAATATTTATATAAAATATATAATTAAAAATATTAAATATAACAATAAAACTAATAAATATTTATAAATATGTATATAAAATATATAAATACCTATAAAAAAAATTAATTTCTTTATAATTTAGGGTCTCCGTTATATCACTGATATATCGCCGCCATAACCGCTATGGCGCTTGGCGGTGGTCGACCGCCGAGGGACCGCCGAGCGATATTTACAACACTGGTATGCATTTCATACGGATTATAAAACTACAGTTGGTATAACACCATACAGACATTTTTATGGAAAAACTTGTCATTTGTCATTCGAAATCGAACATCGCGCTTACTGGGTTCTTAGAAATTGTAACCCCGGTCTCAAAATAGCTGGAGTAAAAAGATTCTTGCAATTGCATGAATTAGATGAGTTAAGACTCCAAGCTCATGAGAATTACAAGCTTTACAAAGCTAGAACCAAAGCTTATCATGACAAGAAACTTTGGATTTGGAGAGAACTTAAAGCAGGAGACAAAGTTCTGCTTTTCAACATGAAATACAAGTTTAAAGCTCCTAAGCTCAAACCAAAATGGTACGGACCATGTATAGTGAAACATGGATTTGCATCCAAGTACGTCGAATTATATGACAAACAAGGTGGAAGTTTCATTGTTAATGGGTATCGTATTAAGCTATTTCAAGATAAGGAGCAGTTGAATGAAATATCAATTGAAGAAAATTTGCTCGTATATGATGTTATTCCGTTCATGGCACCCTTTCAACCAGATTACACAAAATTCATGCCATAGGCTTAAAAAATGGATTCATCTACGATGTTCTTCCAAAATTTTTGTGGAGTCCCAAACCTTGGATCTAGAACACTTAGCTTGTAATGAGTAGTTGCTTTGGATAGTTCCAAAACAACAAAGAGAAACTTTGTTATGAATACACACAAGTATGCGGAATCTACTTGAATGCACTTAAAAGATTAAAGTAAACAAGTAAACACAGAATGTAACAACCAAATGCTTCAATATTATTAACCAATAATACAGATACTCTCAAAGTATCAGGGTTACATCTTGAAGCTTTACTTAGAACGGCTAGGGTTAAGCGAAATGCTAGTGTGTATGTAAGATATGTTCTGACCTAGCTATGATCTCCTTTTATACATCAAGGAGTCCTTTACAGAGATAACTATGCATTAAACATATCATATCTTCTATACGGATAGACGATATGCTATTACAAAACATACACGACATTCTATACATAGAACAGTACTAACTCTAACACTATCAGTACTAACTCCAACACTATCAGTACTAACTAGTTAATACTCTTGGATTATAACTATCAGTAGAAACTTCCAATGCTAAGAGTACTAACTGCAATTGTAAATTTCCCAACAATCCTCACCTAAACTTGTGATTGAGTTTCTGAATCACAAGTTTCTTGTTGCTGAGAGGATTCTTCCAAACATCACTTTTTTTTGCTAGGTCTTCCAGCTTGATCAAAAATCTTTAGCAGCAACTCCTTGGCTATCTCCACTGCATTACCCATTCTTAAACTTGCATCAAACATTTGTAAGAGAGTTCCAAGAGCAAGTGGATATGTTCTTTCAACAAGCATGTAGATATGTGTTCCATTGCAGGTAGTCACAATATGCAGTCCACAAGAATCCAGCAATGTCCAACTAAGCTCTTCATCACCAGTCTGAAATATCCATTTGCATCAGGTTCAAAGATGTTTTGAATTTCATACAGCAGCTCCACATCCTTATCATTATTAGGATCCTTGTTCTTGAACCTATTTTTGAGCAGTTCCCAAAGTTTGAGCAAGTCCTCCTTGTCAATGGCTGCAAGCAAATCTACCAAGTACATAAATGCACTTGTTCTTCCTCCAACTCTGTAAAGCCTCCAATACCTCTTTCCCTCCATAGTATAGATATCCCAATTGATGATTGGATACCTAGTGTTGATAGGCTCTGAATACATGGCATCTTCAGGGGCTTCAATTAACATCATTCTGTTGAGCTCTTCTTCAGTCAATCCACCTTCATGATCTATGGATTTTAGCCTTTTGGTGACAATTGAGAAAGCACCTTCTTCAGCTGGCCTTTTGTAGTTTCCTATGGGCTGTGACCTTTCAAGTGTATCACCCGGCTGCATAAGAGTGAAGTTAAGAATTCTTCTCTAGATTCTATCAACAGTTCTTTGAAGAGTCTCCCAAGAAAGCTGATCTAACTACTTCAATGTTATCTTATCTTCACCCTGATGCTTAATATACTTGACCAGATACATCTTCTGCTGGCTTTTGGTAGGAGGTTATGCAGATCTTCAATCTCCCTTTGCTTTCTGAATTGGCTTTGTCTTCTTGCAAGTATTTCACATGAACAACAAAGCTACTTCATTGACACTTTTTCCTTCATCTTGCTGCAACTTTTGTTGTACTTCTTTTGTAGCTTCCACTTTTGCTCTCATTTCATCCCATGTCTGCAAATCCACTTCTAGCCTAGAAACCTTTTGTTTTTCCTTAGCTGCAGCTTCTTCCTATTTATCTTCCTCAGCCCACTGTTCTGCAAGTTTCTTTGCAGCATCCTCATTGAGTCTATCCAGCTCTGCTCTTGACAATTTCTTCTTCTTTGGTCCTCTTGCAGGATGCCCTTGTTTTTGTCTTTAGGGTCAATTGTTGGAGCTGAAATGGTTGGTTCCGAGATAGCTCCTTTTTGGATTACAACACCCTTTTCCTTTGGCTTGGTTGCTAACTTTGGCTTCTTTCTCAAATACAGAACAGGTGGTTTCTTGTAAACATGAGAGATAGGAACTGATTTCTTCAAACTTTGTAACCCCAGAACAGCATGCTTCTCCCTTTCTTCATTATCACTATCCTCTTTATGTGGTGTGGTAGTGATGGTTGTAGCTTCTGTAGTGGTTAGATCTTGTAATTCTGCAGCTACTTGAACAGAGTTAATACGGATACAGGAACCTCAGGAGTACTAACTATAGTACTAACAGTACTAACTACAACACTAACAATACTAACTGGGATAGTACTGATAGTGCTTACAAGAGTACTAAATACTTCTTCATCATCTTTCTTAGGCTCAGTATCAACCTGAACTTCCTCTTCTTCATAAAAAGGATTTTCATATGCCCCTCCTTGCCAATCACCAGAGTTCTGTCTTCCCTGAATGTCTGAACTCCCCCCCCTGTTTGGTAGAATCCTCATTGGAAGTACTAGACACCAGAAACTTTGATTTTCTTTTCTTTGATGCAGTGGCTGGAGTGGTCTCTGCAGAAGGCTGTGAAAGAATTCTGACTTGATGCTCCAACTTTTTCATCCTAAGAAGCATCATGGTATGGACTTTGGGTGCATTCTTCTTGGTTTCCTCCAAGTCACTTTCCAGCTGTTTAACCTTCTGAGATAATGACTTGTACAAATTCATCAATTCCATAAGTGTCAAGCTGCCTGATCTGTGCTAAACCGTCAAGTCTAACAGACTTAAAACAGCTTAAACACAAATGCAATGAAGATCAGAGAATACAGGGGATTCCCGGGTCGTTATGTCCCACGGAGACTCAATGGTGTGTTAAACACATGATCAGACGATAGAATGACCACTAATGATAGCGATCAGAAAGGATTAGGATTGATGATTATAACTAAAGGAAAAGATAATAAACTAAAACGACTTAAATACAAATTAAGAAAATTAAAAAGATAAAATATATTAAATAAACGCTATCACTATATTTAAAGTGATGAACGTTTAAAACCTAAAACTTAAAACTTACGTTTAAATAAAAATAACGTAAACGTACAAATAAAAACGTGAAACTTACACAATACAAATCCTAAAAATATGAAAAATACATTTTTACAATCCTAATGATAAAAGAAAATATTTAGAAAAAGAAAATTATTTTTACAACTAATTATCTAATTATTATTAATTAAAAACTATTTATTAAGTATTTAAAATGTACCAAAATACAAGAAAATACAAAATTAACCTAGAAAAATGAAATTATAACTTGGAAAAATCTAAAATATGATAAAACTTATTTTTAAACTGAAAAAATATTTTTTAGACTTTTTATGTATTTATTATTAATTTAAAACTATTTAAAACTAATTAAAATGCTAGAAAATACTTTTTAAGCTAAGAAAATTATATAAAAATACTTTTTAAGCTTTTTACATTTATCTAAACTTAAGAAAAATGAAAAATTATTTTTTTGAAGCTTTTCTTAATTTTTTGTATTTAAAGCTAATTAAAAATGCTTAAAAACTAATTTAAATTAAGAAAAATAGCAAACAAGCTTAGAAAAATCTGAAAATTTCAGGAAAAGTCTAAAATAATATTAGGAATATAAGAAAAATGGAAAAACAGATGCTTATGTGTGGAATAATGGAACTGAAGAGTAAGTGCTTATTGAAATAAGCACTTAAATAAGCAAATGGAGAAAACAAGCTACCAACTGTAGACAGAAGCTATAAGCTGCTAATAGAACTAAAATGCAACAGAGATCAATAAGCTACAACCACTGATTAGCAATCTATAACAGATTTGATTAATGAGCTAAAAGCTAAAAAGCAGTTTCTGGGTACCAACTTAAGACACAAGTACAAGCTTAAAAATAAGCTCAAAATGAAAACTGAAAATTGGAATTTGGAAAAGACCTGGGTGAGACCAAGTGTACCAAAAATCAGGCCATGAGAAGCTCTTATGAGCCCTGTGCATAAGCCGCACTTTCTGAGAAAAAGCTCAGCATTCACTGACAGTGGAGCAGGGGACTTGGGTCCAAAAGAGGAGCTTGTTTGAAGCTTATAGAAAAATGACAAAAATCCACAAAAATGCAGATAAGTAAGGGTACCATTTGAACTTTTATAACCAACAAGTTTTACTGATTTTGACTTAGGAATGAATCCTAGAAAAATCTTTCCATTTGGCTCAAAACATGAGTTTCTGTTTTTGACTTTTAAAGCAAATGTGCAAGTTTGACTTTGGTGAACTTTGGATCCAATTTTATCACTGATCTAGGTGTTATAAGGTGTAATGGACATGATTCAAGCTTTGTTTGAGACTTTTAAACACAAATCACAAGTTTGCTAATCAAAAGTTCCAACAGTAAGACAGATAGACAGATTTGAGTAAAAGTTTGACTTATGAAGTAGCAGGCCCAAGTTGTTGACTCAATTGAGCTTAAATACACTTAATTAACATGAACTAACAGAACTTGATCAATGAACTAACCTCTACAACAGATTAAACAGTAGTACCAAACACCCCTTTACACTACTAATATGCAATAAAAACTTATCAAAACACTTATCCAACTGATATTAATGATCAAACCAAGTATGATTATCCTAAATACAGCTATTTGAACAGATTTTAGCCAATTAATACTACAAAAACTGAGTATGCATAAAAACTTGAAAATGACTTACAAAAGTCCAAAGCTGCTATAGCTTGAAACCATGAACCATGAACCACTAACCTATTTAATAACAACCCAAATGAATCCAAAGCAACCCATATCTACCTCTGCATCACCCATATCCATTTCCATTGCTATTTTTGACCCTGTTTGACTTTTGTTGACCAAGGATCAAAATGATAGGAAACTTGAATGTGAGCTTGTCAAAAGCTGTGATAAGCTTATACAAGCTTATATGAGCTTTAAAATAAACTTCTAAACATTTGTATTTAAGTATTTGAAATTGCAAATTGAAACAGTGAGCTAGAAACTTGCATTTGTAAACATAAACTGAAATTTGTGCTTGAATTAAGTCTCAATACTCTTAAACATTTTAAATTGATACAATTTAACAAAATAATACAAGTCTTACACTTAATTGAAAGGTTTTACATAAAAACGACATAAGTAAAAAAAATAAAAACTAGTAGACTCCTTTCTTGCTTCCCTTTGCCTCTCTTTTATATCCAATCTCATTTTCTCTCACTTCTGATGAATTCCCACCAATCCATAGCCATTGGATGGCTCAAAATAATCACAACCGTTCAAAAAGATTTTTGGCGCCATTTTTTTCTTTTATCTATGTGAGGTTGAGTGAGAGGTTAGGGAAGCAATAAATGCTTATTGGAAGCTTGTTAAGGTGGAGGGGACATGGGAGAGTGGGATTGAGGAGGAGGGATGGGGTGTAGCTGATTTTCAAGGAAAGCAGTTGAGATGGTGGACTTTGGCGGGTGTTGGGATTTGACCAAGGATTTGACCAGATAAGTATTAATAATAGGGGAGTTCACAATGCAAATTGACAGGGGGTCCAAGGTAGGCAAGGGTCCAAAATTAAGTGAAAGGCTTATAAAACACAAGGACTAAATGTGCAATTCTGAAAAATTGAGGGACCATAGCTGCCAACTCATCAAAGATGTTCCAAGGACTAATACTGACAAGCTTCAAAAGTACAGGGACCAAATCTGTCATTTTCCAATTTTCCAGGGGCCATTTCTGCCAAATTTCAAACTTGAAGGACCAATTTTGTAATTTTCTCAAACTTTTGATATTTTTCACCAAAGGACTAATTTTGACAAGTTATGATATTAAAAGGACCTTTGGTGACTTTTCTTTTGAAATTTTGACTCAGGGACTATTTTTGACAATTTTAGAAACTTGGGGGACTAAAACTGCAATTTTTGCAAATTTGATATGTTTTTCATCTGATTTTAATATTTTTGCATTTAAAACACATAAAACACTGATTTGTGATATTTTCATCATTTTGATGTGTTTCTGAGTGTTTTCAGATGATTTTGCAGTCTAAATGGTATAAAAATGATGAGTATTTAGACACTCATCAATCCCCCATACTGAAAATTGCTAGTCCCTAGCAATGATTTGAGAAAACATAATGGATTTTAATCTCTTTACCAAAAGCCATTACTTCTGGAGTAGCCAAATGTTTCAGTTCAAGTAAGAACCATGGTACACTGATAACCATGTGATTTTGAGCAAACCACCAGCTTTCAACGGATTTGATTTTGTCTTTACCATAAGCCGTACCCTTCTGGACTAGCCAACTCTTAGATAAATTATCAATATTATCTTTGGTGAGCTGATTACCAATTATGGATTTTCCACTGCCTTTACCACAAGCCATAAACTTGCGGGCAAGCCAACTCTTCACTTTTTAGGATATGGTGAGCTGAATACCATACAATTTTGGGCAAATTGCAAGCCATATAAACGGATTTGATAAATCTTTACCAAGAGCCGTTTGCTCCTGGATTAGCCAATCCTTTTGTTTTTTAGACATGGCGGACTGATAACCAAGTGAGAAAGTGCAAAACACTTACTCCAAAATAAATTTTGGCCAAAAACCGGGGAATTGGGTAGATAATATATGAAATTCGTGAGAATTCCCCCCCACACTTAGAAATGAATATTGCCCTCAATATTCAAAGTACTGGCGGTTATGCCGAAACAAAGAACGTGAAAGGGAATTATTACGGCCATTATTTTAAAAGATTTTTTTTTTTTTTTTTTTTTTTTTTTTTTTTTTTTTTTTAAAGATATATATATATAACATGTGGGGCATCACCCCCACACTTAGGTGGTAGAAAGGGGTAAGAAGTCAGAAATATGGGTGAAAACCCATATGGTGTGTGCTACTGTTTTTGATTTCCGAGTCGCTAGCTTGACTCGACCCCGAATTCATTGGTTCATGGGGAAGCAAGTGGAAGATACAATCTCCATCGGACTTTCATTCAAGATGTTTGGATAAACATTGAAGTACGTGAAAGTTCCACACCGATGAGATATAGAGAGAAAGACCCGGCTCACAAATGATAAACGAAAATGCCAGGGTCAAAGATAGTGTCCTCACTCCCGAAGGAGTGAAGAAGAGAGGAAGACACATCATAAGTGAGGAATGGAAGGAAGATGTTTATAACAATTAGGATCCATTCGTCATCCTCAAATGTAGACATATCTGGAGGAAGGGTGAAGGTAGTATCATCAATAAGCAAACTCTTATGATAGAGCACACCTTCCTCCAAGCCAATATCATCCTCAAGATCAAAATAGAAATGATCATATTCCGGAGGAGATATGTCATGAGAGAGCTCACCGGAGAACTCTTCATGAAGAGAATCATTGGAAAAAGCCTCAAGCTCGGGCTTGTCCAATGTAGAGTCACTATCCACAACGGGGATAGGAGATGAAGCTGACTTAGCACAGAATGATTCGATCTTAGAAACGAAGAGATTTATATTGAACAATTGTTCACGAAGTATCTCGTCCTCAATTTCCAGATCATTAGAATCTCTCACTTCCTCTAAGCTAACTAGCTCAGAAGGTAGCTCCTCGACATAATCGATGTCTCCATAGGATAAAGAATCGTCAAACGAAGTACAATCGTTATCAGAATCGGAGAACATCTCGACATGATCATATGGAATGTCAAGAGGAGGAGAAGAATCACCATTAAGAGGCTCATCACACATATTACCGGAGATAACCTCGGACTCACTTGGGGTTGGGACAAGGTTCTCAACACTAGACGATTCCATTTCTGGAATAGTGCTAGAAGGCTCGTCCCCCATTATGAGAGAGTCTTTGGAAGCAATAAAAGGTAAGATAGGTGTGATAGCAATAGACTGAGGGAGTTGAGAAATAAGATCGTTCAATTGAGTAACACTCTCCTCGTCGTCCTCATAGTATTACCTCATTTGAATATTATCCTCATCATCATCGTCATCATATCGGATTCTTATGTTCATCTGCTGAAGCTTACACACCATTCTTTTCATTTGTAGTTTCTTTCGAATGCGTATTTCTTCAGAACTTTGAGGAAGATTACACTCCTCGTAATCATTGAAATGATGTGAAGGCTCGGAAGTCTGATGACTGATGGAATACAGTGGGGGTTGGAAATTGTCAAAACCGGGAGAATTGGAATTTTGAAAATTTTGATTCATCGGTTGACATTCAAAAGTCGCATGAGGACCCCCGCAATTCTCACAACAGAGATAATTGGGAAAATAACTTTCACCAAAGTTCTGATTGTAACACGGTTCCGGCTCATAGACAAGCGGGACCCGTGGTGGACAATCAAAACCGTAATGAGAATCATTCCCACAAAACTCGCATGAGTAGGATTCGTATTGGGGCTGTGGAGGTAGGTAGGAAAAATCGGGTGTTTCATTTGAAATGGGATCGGGATTACCGACAAACTTGTCTCCGATACCCACATTGGTACATCGCCGACAATTTCCACCGTTAAATGGACCTCCACACCAGGAACATGTCAAATACCATGACATAGAGAATTAAACAGATAAGAGGGATAAGAGATGAAGAATTAAACGGTTATAGAGGATAAGGAATGGAGAATTAAACAGGTTTGAGGATAAAGAAATGTAGAATTAAACAGATTGGAGGATAAAGGATGGATATTTTTGGATTTTTGAAGAACATGATGATAAAAACAAAGAATGAAAATATTTTTGGGTTGTTAACACTTTAGGAAAAGTGTTAATGAACTTTTTGATTTTTGAAAACTTTACAAAAAAACTTTTTACAAAAGATGGTATATGTGCAAGAGTGGGTCTGAAAATGGCTAAACACACGCTAAAGCCTCCCCGGCAGCGGCGCCAAAATTTTGATCTGTGCTAAACCGTCAAGTCTAACAGACTTAAAACAGCTTAAACACAAATGCAATGAAGATCAGAGAATACAGGGGATTCCCGGGTCGTTATGTCCCACGGAGACTCAATGGTGTGTTAAACACATGATCAGACGATAGAATGACCACTAATGATAGCGATCAGAAAGGATTAGGATTGATGATTATAACTAAAGGAAAAGATAATAAACTAAAACGACTTAAATACAAATTAAGAAAATTAAAAAGATAAAATATATTAAATAAACGCTATCACTATATTTAAAGTGATGAACGTTTAAAACCTAAAACTTAAAACTTACGTTTAAATAAAAATAACATAAACGTACAAATAAAAACGTGAAACTTACACAATATAAATCCTAAAAATATGAAAAATACATTTTTACAATCCTAATGATAAAAGAAAATATTTAGAAAAAGAAAATTATTTTTACAACTAATTATCTAATTATTATTAATTAAAAACTATTTATTAAGTATTTAAAATGTACCAAAATACAAGAAAATACAAAATTAACCTAGAAAAATGAAATTATAACTTGGAAAAATATAAAATATGATAAAACTTATTTTAAAACTGAAAATATATTTTTTAGACTTTTTATGTTTTTATTATTAATTTAAAACTATTTAAAACTAATTAAAATGCTAGAAAATACTTTTTAAGCTAAGAAAATTATAGAAAAATACTTTTTAAGCTTTTTACATTTATCTAAACTTAATAAAAATGAAAAATTATTTTTTTGAAGCTTTTCTTAATTTTTTGTATTTAAAGCTAATTAAAAATGCTTAAAAACTAATTTAAATTAAGAAAAATAGCAAACAAGCTTAGAAAAATCTGAAAATTTCAGGAAAAGTCTAAAATAATATTAGGAATATAAGAAAAATGGAAAAACAGATGCTTATGTGTGGAATAATGGAACTGAAGAGTAAGTGCTTATTGAAATAAGCACTTAAATAAGCAAATGGAGAAAACAAGCTACCAACTGTAGACAGAAGCTATAAGCTGCTAATAGAACTAAAATGCAACAGAGATCAATAAGCTACAACCACTGATTAGCAATCTATAACAGATTTGATTAATGAGCTAAAAGCTAAAAAGCAGTTTCTGGGTACCAACTTAAGACACAAGTACAAGCTTAAAAATAAGCTCAAAATGAAAACTGAAAATTGGAATTTGGAAAAGACCTGGGTGAGACCAAGTGTACCAAAAATCAGGCCATGAGAAGCTCTTATGAGCCCTGTGCATAAGCTCCACTTTCTGAGAAAAAGCTCAGCATTCACTGACAGTGGAGCAGGGGACTTGGGTCCAAAAGAGGAGCTTGTTTGAAGCTTATAGAAAAATGACAAAAATCCACAAAAATGCAGATAAGTAAGGGTACCAGTTGAACTTTTATAACCAACAAGTTTTACTGATTTTGACTTAGGAATGAATCCTAGAAAAATCTTTCCATTTGGCTCAAAACATGAGTTTCTGTTTTTGACTTTTAAAGCAAATGTGCAAGTTTGACTTTGGTGAACTTTGGATCCAATTTTATCACTGATCTAGGTGTTATAAGGTGTAATGGACATGATTCAAGCTTTGTTTGAGACTTTTAAACACAAATCACAAGTTTGCTAATCAAAAGTTCCAACAGTAAGACAGATAGACAGATTTGAGTAAAAGTTTGACTTATGAAGTAGCAGGCCCAAGTTGTTGACTCAATTGAGCTTAAATACACTTAATTAACATGAACTAACAGAACTTGATCAATGAACTAACCTCTACAACAGATTAAACAGTAGTACCAAACACCCCTTTACACTACTAATATGCAATAAAAACTGATCAAAACACTTATCCAACTGATATTAATGATCAAACCAAGTATGATTATCCTAAATACAGCTATTTGAACAGATTTTAGCTAATTAATACTACAAAAACTGAGTATGCATAAAAACTTGAAAATGACTTACAAAAGTCCAAAGCTGCTATAGCTTGAAACCATGAACCATGAACCACTAACCTATTTAATAACAACCCAAATGAATCCAAAGCAACCCATATCTACCTCTGCATCACCCATATCCATTTCCATTGCTATTTTTGACCCTGTTTGACTTTTGTTGACCAAGGATCAAAATGATAGGAAACTTGAATGTGAGCTTGTCAAAAGCTGTGATAAGCTTATACAAGCTTATATGAGCTTTAAAATAAACTTCTAAACATTTGTATTTAAGTATTTGAAATTGCAAATTGAAACAGTGAGCTAGAAACTTGCATTTGTAAACATAAACTGAAATTTGTGCTTGAATTAAGTCTCAATACTCTTAAACACTTTAAATTGATACAATTTAACAAAATAATACAAGTCTTACACTTAATTGAAAGGTTTTACATAAAAATGACATAAGTAAAAAAAATAAAAACTAGTAGACTCCTTTCTTGCTTCCGTTTGCCTCTCTTTTATATCCAATCTCATTTTCTCTCACTTCTGATGAATTCCCACCAATCCATAGCCATTGGATGGCTCAAAATAATCACAACCGTTCAAAAAGATTTTTGGCGCCATTTTTTTCTTTTATCCATGTGAGGTTGAGTGAGAGGTTAGGGAAGCAATAAATGCATATTGGAAGCTTGTTAAGGTGGAGGGGACATGGGAGAGTGGGATTGAGGAGGAGGGATGGGGTGTAGCTGAGTTTCAGGGAAAGCAGTTGAGATGGTGGACTTTGGCGGGTGTTGGGATTTGACCAAGGATTTGACCAGATAAGTATTAATAATAGGGGGGTTCACAATGCAAATTGACAGGGGGTCCAAGGTAGGCAAGGGTCCAAAATTAAGTGAAAGGCTTATAAAACACAAGGACTAAATGTGCAATTCTGAAAAATTGAGGGACCATAGCTGCCAACTCATCAAAGATGTTCCAAGGACTAATACTGACAAGCTTCAAAAGTACAGGGACCAAATCTGTCATTTTCCAATTTTCCAGGGGCCATTTCTGCCAAATTTCAAACTTGAAGGACCAATTTTGTAATTTTCTCAAACTTTTGATATTTTTCACCAAAGGACTAATTTTGACAAGTTATGATATTAAAAGGACCTTTGGTGACTTTTCTTTTGAAATTTTGACTCAGGGACTATTTTTGACAATTTTAGAAACTTGGGGGACTAAAACTGCAATTTTTGCAAATTTGATATGTTTTTCATCTGATTTTAATATTTTTGCATTTAAAACACATAAAACACTGATTTGTGATATTTTCATCATTTTGATGTGTTTCTGAGTGTTTTCAGATGATTTTGCAGTCTAAATGGTATAAAAATGATGAGTATTTAGACACTCATCACTGCCCTCATCACTTCCAATTATGTTACCTGCTGAGAGAGGTGGGTCATGGGGCAATTGAGTTGCCCTCCCATACCAAGCCTGAGTAGAAGCAAGCCCCCTTTTTAGCCTTTTCCTGGGTCCACCCTGTGAGGCAATCTCACTAGGTGTTGGCATGGGTTGGGTCTTACTGATGTTACCACTGGGCTCACCAACTTCTAAGCCTGGTTGAGTAGTGGCAGCCCTAACCATTCTACCTCCTTCATCACCTGACGTAGGCTCATCTGATTTAGTTTGAGTAGGAGAATGGGTTTGAGCTGTCCCACTTCCCTTCTGGTATGCCTACTGGCTGATGAATGTTGGTGTGTATCTTATTGAGCTCCATCTGTGGGTGTGTGTTATGATCTATCTGTGCTTGATGGTCCTTCACCCTCTGCAAGTAACATTGAGGAAAACAAAGGCACTACAGTTTCACTATACCCCTTCACATCCCTTGACATATTAGAAAAAACTTTCGATGTGAGGATTTTGGGTGGATAAACGTTTTTCTGAGAATGCAAGTTTTGTTTTTGAAGATCCAGAAATAATTGAATAAACCTAAGATACATCAAAAACTTGTTTTCATTACCATCATTTTTAATCATACCCTCAAAAATATAGTTTGAAAAGCTGAATACCCTGCTTGTTGTAAGGCAGATCAAGGTTGTGGCTATATTAGTGGGGAAAGCATCCCAGCCAGTCCTTTTATAACTCAAATAATGCAAGAGGGTATGAATGATAAACCTCCACGTGGAGAAAACTGGTTTTTCTTAAAATTAAAAGTATTATCATGTCTATACCCCCATCGATGAAAGTTGTTCAAGAATTTCAAAGGCTGGGAAGGTTTTAATACCTTGAGCATCTCTAAGATGAAGATGTTCTCTTAGAGATGTTGTAGTAATAAAAATTTGAATGCCATCCACTGTACCAACTAATTGTTGTACCCCTTCATTAGATGTTGAGACAATAGCAGTTTGCCAAAACTTTCTAAAAGGGTACATAAGATAGTAGGGTTAAAAAGTAAAGCAAACCTTATGTGGCTTCTGTTAAGAAAAGCTACTATCTTAGAGAACTCTGTATTATAATCTGGTAATTCCAAGCACGCCACCATGTTGTGTTTTTCAACAAAATCAATAGGAGCCATTAGCTATAAGAGTTAGGGTTATGTATGTGGGTTTAGTTCACAAAAGTCTTTAGAGAATTGTGGTTGACTGCAATTGAGAAGTTATGCATATATAGTAAGAATTCTTGAATTTTGATTGGACTGCCGTCAACATATTGTTGGTAAAAAGTAAAGATTAGCCAAATAGGAAACCTTTATATAAAGAAACCGGCGGTAACAACCCAATTTGCAAAGGCAATTAATGCATAACAGACTTTTGGTAAAAGTACTAACGGCTAGTCATCAGTATTAAATTGGCTTATCAGTACTAACTTATAACCATCAGTATTAAGTGTACCCATCAGTATTATCTTATAGTTTGAAATCATAATATTGTAACCCCATTTTGAAGGGATTAAGTGTAGTGACATACACTTAATCAAGGTTCGGCCTCATATGGCCTCAAGTTTGGTGAAAACCAATGGTTTCAGTGCTAAGCACTGCCTGTGATAGATAGACCCATTCAAAGGGTCTTCCTGATAGGGTTTCCAGCTCGTGGCAGATGTTGCCTCCAACACATGTGTTGGATTCACGGTTGCTCATTGTTCTGTATGCCATATGCCCTTGGGCTAGTCACACTATCTGAAAACAGATAGAATGGCAAAGAGTGGGTTAGTACAGAATGAAACTAACTAACTGAAACCATCAATTCATGTTCATTATACCACCAGATGCCACATTATGCTTTGGCATCACAAAGTTCAATTTTGTAGCAATTTCCGTCATGTGGTTGCATCAGTATGGTCAAGGGAAGTGAACCACATTAGTTGCATTACTTAATCACCAAAACACATCCATACTGCTTGTGCTATGCCTGCAAATTTAGTGCAAAACCAAGAAAACACAAGCCAAGCTATTTTCTTGCCAATCCATATTAACTTTGCACTAGCAGTATTAACCAGATAACTAACAGTACTAACCAGTTTACAAAACTTTACAAATTAGTGAGAGATTAAGACATATTATGGATGAAGCATTCCAATACTTGTGACCAAGTACTGAAACCTTCCCAATTCAAAAGCCTTTGTCAAAAGATCTGCAACATTAAGCTCAGTATCAATCCTATCAACCTGGATGAGTTTCTTTTCATTACAGTCTCTTATAAAGTGATGTCTTATCTCTATATGTTTAGTTTTAAAGTGTGCAACTGGATTTTTAATAATGCATATAGTACTGTTATTATCAATGTAAATGACAGTGCCCATAAAATTATACCCATAATCAAGCATCTAATTCTGAATCTAGAGAACTTAACTACAACAACTTGTAGTAGCTAAATATTCAGCCTCAGTTGTAGAATTTGCCACTATGCTTTGTTTCTTGCACTGCCATGAAATTAACCTATCACCAAGAAATTGACATCCTCCTGTGGTTGACTTCCTATCAAGACTTGCCCCAGTATAATCACTGTCAGAGTAAGCTACCAGATCAAAGGGAGAGTCTGTAGGATACCAAAGACCTAGGTGAGCATGGCCTTTCAGATATCTAAAGATCCTTATAACTGCATGCATGCGAGAGACCTTTGGAGAGACTTGGAATCTTGCACAGGCACACACTGCAAAAATAATACCTGGTCTGGAGGCAGTCCAGTACATCAATGAACCAATCATTGAACTATAGAGTTGCTGATCAACCTCTTCACCATCAACATCTGGAATTAGTGGCTTATTATGCTCCATAGGAGTACTTGCAATCTTTGTATTTTCATAGCCAAAGTTCATCAGAATCTCCTTGACATACTTATCTTGACTGATAAATATGCCTTCTGTCTTTTGCTTGACTTGTAGCCCAAGAAAGAAAGTGAGTTCTCCCATAGAACCTATCTTCCATCAGCTTCTCAAACTCTTTGCACAAATCCTGCTTGGTTGAGCCAAAAATGATGTCGTCAACATAGATCTGAACCAAGAGGATATCATTCTTCACAATTTTTATGAACGGGGTCTGATCAATCTTTCCTCTTCTGAAGCCATTTCCCATGAGATACTTGGCCAATGTATCATACCAAGCTCTTGGTGCCTGATGCAGACCATAGAGTGCCTTTTCAACTCTTTACACTTTGTCAGGAAAGTTGGGGTCTTCAAATCCTGGAGGTTGACAGACATATACCTCCTCCTAAATCTTTCCATAGAGAAAATCAGTCTTCACATCCATCTGGTATATTGTGAAGTCTTTGTATGATTCATAGGCCAGGAATAGTCTTATAGCTTCAATACTTGCCACAGGAGCAAAGACCTCTTCATAATCAATACCTTCCTGCTTTGTATACCCTTGAGCCACCAGTCTAGATTTATTCCTTATAACCATACCTCTTTCATCCTTCTTGTTTCTGAAAACCCATTTAGTGCCAATAGCTCTTTTGCCTTCAGGAAGATCTACCAGAACCCATACATTTTGAAGTTTGAACTGGAGAAGCTCTTCTTGTATTGCTTCTACCCATGCTTCATCTTCAAGGGCTTTGTAAACCTTCTTTGGTTCTACCTGTGAAACAAAACAAGCAAACAAACATTTTTGTCACACCCCCAATTTACCTGTTTTGCAGCGGAATGGAATTCCTGGGGGATTGACTGTCATAGCACCACATCACAGTTATATTGAACGACCTAAAGTGTCGTTTTAAAAAAAAACACATCGTTTGATATTTAACAAAAGCATTCAGAGTTACAACATCGGTCCCAAAAGGTTTACAAAATTTGCGGAAACATAAATATAATACAAGTCCAAACGATGGTTTTGAAATAAAGTGCCATAATGTACAATAATGTAAGTCGACGCCGCGACTCAAAAGGTAGGTCCCTAAACCATGTCATGATGATAATGCCTCAGTTACCTGAAAATACATTGCTAAAAACGGTCAACAATAATGTTGGTGAGAAATCATAGGTTTATGTAAATGTTTTATACGACTACACAAGTATAGATCAGGCATGACAATCAAGTCACGTAAAAAATGTTACAATTGCAATAAGCCCATGACCCCGAAACTAGACTGTTCATAATGTATGCCCCTGCAGAGTGTTTGCCAGACAACTCCGTAATGTTATCAAATGAAATGCATCCGTATGACAAGTTGGGATTCACCAACTCGGATGGAGGCGTCACCCTCGATAGATCTATCCACTCATCCTCGCTTCAAAGATTAACGGTTCATGTTCAGGTAATGGGGACTTTCAATTGGCAAATGTGGTAACTTAAGCAATGTAATGAATTTAATGTACTTGGTATCGTAATAAAAATGTTGTGCAATGTATTCTCCCCCGTAGGTTTGAAAATAATTAAAAGTGTATACGACGGGGCTATGAAAACTCACTTGGATAACTGGAATGATGACGAAAGTGAGTACACTGAGGTATAATGTAATGCGTTATCCGGGACCTATTACGAATGATATGATATGTCATGAGTTGCAATGTAATGTTATGCATGCATTTCGTATGTTATTTATACCATTTGCGGGTTTTGAAAATAATACTTGTCGTCGAAAAATACTCTTTTGACATCTTGACTCTTCAAAAATTACTTTACAAGTTTTTACGTCAAAATGTCATCCTACAATGGTTTTATAATGATTTATGGTGAAATTATCACTTTTCGTCGCAAAACAATGTCGTCGGAATTTTTCATGAAATTAACAAAAATGGCCCCGAAAAACTAGTCGTAAAATGGTGTACGTCGATCGTTAGAGAACGAACTCGACGGTTTTGGAAAGTTTGTATCGAAATCTAAAAGTTTCAGTTCAGGAGTTTTCGTCCAAAAGGTCTCGAACATAAAGATAATAAGGGTTAAAGATAGTGATTTTGGCTAATTGTAGTGCAAAAAGTGAGTTTCGGCCAAGTTTGAGCAACCGTAATTAATTTACTACAACTCCGCTATACAAACGGCTTGTCGTTTTGAAAAATATGGCCGGTGATCTCGATTTTACTAGAAAACATTTCGTTACAAAAAGTTTCACATCATGGCTAAAAACAGCCTCAAACATGGTCGTTACAGCTACCGTAACACTTGTAACGTAAAAATAATATAGTTTTTCAGAAAATAATAGTTACGGCAACTTTTTGAAAACGTGCATATCTTTGTCGTTTCAAATCCGTTTTCTACGTATAATACGTCCTTAGCTTCGTATCGAAGTAAACTAATATATTTTTAATAAGTCGAAATAATTTGTGAAGCTTAGGACTCGTTTTTGACTCGAACAAAGTAAAAACTGCATGCTGAAATTTTCTGAAAATGTCCATTTCGTCGTCAAACTTTAAAAACCCATAACTTCTTCGTTATAACTCCGTTTTTATCCGTTCAAAAGGCCACGGATTCGTTTTAAAGTATATTTTCTAAATATCAAGGCCAAAGTTTCGTACCAACTGTCGGTTTTTCCAGAAAATCGAAACAAGGACAGTATACATTTTATACGTATAGAAAATAGTTTTTCTCGGACAAAACCTATTCTAATCCCTTCAAATCAACTCCAAAACTAATCTAATCCTACCATACACCTTCTTAGGGTGTCATGGGTTCCTAATCACCATCAAGACCAATGAATACCAAGGGGATATTTATAGGATGACCAAATATATATATATATTCTCTAAAATCATGAAAAAATGGTATAAATCACATATGTCTTGCATGTTGTTCCAAAAATGAAAAGATACATAAGAAATGAAAAGGAAACATGAAAATGAAAGAAACATGCTTACAAGTGAATATGGTGAGGTGCAAGTAACAAGGTTAAACTTAAATACTCTTGGTTTTTATTTCAAAACCTAATAAAGAGTATAAACTAGATTGTTAAAAACACTTGGACTTGAAAAGTTTTTGATCCCTTGTGATCTTGATGTAGAACCGGTTGAAGAAGGACCCAAAGAAGAGAGAAAATGATTTTACTAATACTTGGTGAAATGTGGAATGAATGAGAAAAAAAAATAATGTAGTAAGACTTTGTAGTTGAGTGAATTTCAAAGCAATCAAGAAAAACCATACATCATTAAATGCAAGCCCTTCCCCCTTGGTCGGCCAAGGGGGGGGGAATGTAGATATTTATATTTTTTTTTAAACTTGTATAATTGTTTGTGTAATAATAGAGAATGTAGAAAAATGTATAAGTAAAAAGGTAAATGGTAGATTTTTGGTACAAGTAAGTTTTTAATAGGTCAAAATAGAATGTACTGAGATAATAAAAATTGTAAAAATACATTCCTTGTGAAATTTGAGTGATAAAATAATCATCGTATAATTTTTAAGAAACACGTCGTAATAATTTAACTTTAACGATTTATGTACCAAATAAATTCAAATCACTAGGAAAACTAAAAATATAGTTTTTATAAACTAATATAAGTTTAAAAATATGTCGGGATCATTTTTGAAAGTAACGGATTAAATATACAAAATAATAACTCACGCGATAACGTTTATTTAATATAAAAATTACGCGTTAAATGTGAAATGAAATGTCATGAATGAATTATCATGGTGCAAATGATGTCAATGAAATGTAGACTAATCTTAGTCCATATGAAATGTACGTGATGTTATGATCATGAATTCGCCGCTAAACCTTTAAGGTTACGCGAATTTGAAACAAGTAAACCAAGTTTACTATAAATGTTGAAATAGTGAGGCATAAATTGTGTCTAGAAATGACCTGAAAGTACGGGTTGTCACATTCGCCCATCCAAAAAGGAATTCAGTCCCTGAATTCAATCGTTGTTAGGTCTAACGGTGTCGGTGAAAAGATGAGGATACTTGCGTCGCATCTGGTCTTCCCGTTCCCAAGTAAACTCAGGACCTCTTCGAGAATTCCAACGAACTTTCACGATAGGAATACGACTCTGTTTCAACTGCTTGACCTCGCGGTCCATAATTTCTACAGGTTCCTCCACAAAGTTGAGTTTGTCGTCAAGCTGAACTTCGTCTAATGGAATAACGAGCGATTCGTCCGAAAGACACTTCTTCAGGTTTGAAACGTGAAACGTGTTGTGCACATGACTAAGTTCTGACGGAAGATCAAGTCGATAAGCTACAGGACCAACTCTGCTCAAAATCTTGAATGGTCCAATGTATCTCGGGTTTAACTTTCCGCGCTTTCCAAATCGTACCACGCCCTTCCAAGGCGATACTTTCAACATAACTTTGTCACCCACTTGAAATTCCAATGGTTTGCGCCTAACATCTGCATAACGTTTCTGTCGACTCCTGGCAGTTCTGAGTCTATCACGGATTTGAACTATCTTTTCCGTGGTTTCCCGTACCATTTCTGGACCAGTAAGTTGTGCGTCTCCTACCTCGGCCCAACAAACAGGTGATCGGCACTTTCGACCATAGAGTGCCTCGAATGGTGCCATCTTTATACTGGTGTGATAACTATTGTTGTACGAGAATTCAATCAATGGCAAATGGTTAGCCCAACCATTTCCAAAATCAATTACACATGCTCTCAGCATATCTTCTAATGTTTGAATTGTCCTTTCACTTTGATCGTCAGTTTGTGGGTGATACGTTGTGCCCATCTCTAATCTGGTTCCAAATGAATCTTGTAATGATTTCCAGAAGTTTGAAGTGAATCGACTATCTCTGTCGAAAATGATAGAAATTGGTGCACCGTGCCTCGAGACTATTTCCTTGACATAAAGTCTAGTGAGTTGCTCCATGGAATAAGTCTCTCTAATTGGTATGAAATGGGCTGATTTGGTAAGGCGATCAACAATTACCCAAATAGCGTCGTAACCTCCCGATGTCTTAGGAAGTTTCGTAACAAAGTCCATCGTAATGCGTTCCCATTTCCATTGAGGAATTTCTGGTTGTTGGAGTAATCCTGACGGCTTCTGGTATTCGACTTTTACCTTAGAGCAGGTAAGGCATTTGCTAACGTACGTGGCAATTTCCGCTTTCATGTTCGGCCACCAATAAAGCTTCTTAAGATCTTGATACATCTTATCCGATCCCGGATGAATAGAATACTTTGACTTATGCGACTCATGCATAATTAATTCTCGTATTCCGCCATACAATGGAACCCACATTCTATCCTTGAAACATAATACTCCATCTGCTCTCTTTACAAAACCATTTGCGCTTTCGGGCATACCATAAAGCTTTTCACTTGGTCGGTTTTCCTCCTTAAGTGCCTCGACTTGTGCTTCATGGATTTTCGATGGTAAAGGAGAAATAATCGTCATTCCCAATGACCGAACTCTTAAAGGTTTAGGTCTCTCTTTCCGACTAAGAGCATCAGCCACAACATTGGCTTTTCCCGGGTGATACTTGATTTCACAATCATAGTCGCTGAGTAACTCTAACCAACGACGTTGTCTCATATTAAGTTTCTTTTGATCAAGAATATATTGCAAACTCTTGTGGTCAGTAAACACTGTGCACTTTGTACCGTAGAGGTAGTGTCTCCAAATCTTGAGTGCAAAAACTACGGCTCCTAACTCGAGATCATGAGTTGTGTAATTCTTCTCATGAGTCTTAAGTTGTCGAGAAGCATACGCTATCACCTTCTCATTTTGCATTAAAACAGCCCCAAGTCCTTTATGCGAAGCGTCGCAATATACAACAAAGTTCTCAATCCCTTCGGGTAGTGCCAAAATTGGCGCACTGCAAAGCTTTTGCTTCAACAACTGAAAAGCAACTTCTTGTTTCTTTCCCCATTCGTACTTCTTGTTTTTCTGTGTCAACTTGGTCAAAGGCCTCGCTATCTTTGAAAAACCTTCAATGAACCTTCGGTAATACCCGGCTAGTCCTAGAAATTGTCGGATTTCTGTAGGATTTGTTGGAGTAGCCCAATCTTTCACGGCTTCAATCTTTGCGGGATCAACTTGTAGTCCTTGACTATCAATGATGTGACCAAGAAATTGCACTTTGCGGTTCCAAAAATCACACTTCGAAAATTTGGCATACAACTTCTCATTCTTGAGTAGCCTTAAAATCGTCCTTAAATGCTCTTCGTGCTCTTCTTTGCTCTTGGAGTAAATCAATATGTCGTCGATGAACACTATCACAAACTTGTCCAAATACGGTTTACATACTCTATTCATGAGATCCATGAATACCGACGGTGCATTAGTCAATCCAAACGGCATCACTTGAAACTCGTAATGACCGTAACGTGTTCTAAACGCTGTTTTCGGAATATCCTCTTCCCGAACTCGAAGCTGATGATAACCCGACCGGAGATCAATCTTGGAATAAATACTAGAACCTTGCAACTGATCAAACAAGTCATCAATTCTGGGGAGTGGGTAACGATTCTTCACCGTTAACTTGTTCAATTCTCGATAATCTATGCACATTCGGAAGGATCCATCTTTCTTCTTCACAAACAAGACCGGTGCTCCCCAAGGCGAGGAACTCGGCCTAATGAATCCTTTGTCTAGAAGTTCTTGCAATTGATTAGACAACTCTTGCATTTCGGATGGTGCTAGACGATAAGGTGCTCGCGCAATTGGTGCAGCTCCGGGCACCAAGTCAATATGAAATTCTACTTGACGTGCCGGTGGTAGTCCCGGTAAGTCTTCGGGAAAGACTTCAGAAAATTCTCGGACAATTGGAACATCTTCAAGTCGCTTCTCCTCCGACTTTTTCTCGGTTACATGGGCTAAGAAAGCAAAACAACCTTTCTTTATATACTTCTCCGTTTTGATGCACGATATGATACTAAGTCTAGTTCCACTTCGTTCCCCACGAATAATCAAAGTCTCGCCGTTATAAGGAAGGTGAACAACTTTCTCATCACAAATGATTTTCGCACGATGTTTAGATAACCAGTCCATGCCGATGACGACGTCGAAGCTACCAAGCTCTACGGGCATGAGGTCTATGTTGAAGGGATGATTAAGAAAATTGAATGTGCAACCGCGGACAATGGTGTTGGTGCTAACTAAATTACCATTAGCTAATTCGACAATGTATGATGTATCTAAGGTGGTTGGTTTAATGTTGAGCAAAGGTGCAAATGCATTGGACACAAAACTTTTATCGGCACCCGAATCAAATAAAACTGAAGCGTAACGATTATTGAGAAGGAACGTACCCGTGATAACGTTCGGGTCTTCCCTATCTTCTCCGCCTCCTATCACGTAAACCCTTCCTTGTGCCGTACCTCCTTGATTCAGATTTCCTTGATTTCTTCCCTTCTTACATTCATACTTATAGTGTCCACGTTCCCCGCAACCAAAACATGTAACTTGTTGTTTCTGATTTTCCCCCATAGTTGGCAACTTGCAATCCCCAGTTCGATGACCAACTTTCTTGCAATTTCCACATGGATCAGGACATCGACCCGGGTTGTGATGACTCGAACACTTATTACACTTAGGCAAATTCCCCGAGTACCCTTTTCCTTCTTTTTGACCTGCAGCATAAACCTTAGCAACCTCTTGCCTTTTGGGCGGTTGTTGAGTAGCATTTCTACCCCTAGTGTTGTCCCACTTCCGTTTGTTGTTGTTGCTATTATTGTTGTTGTAGTTGGATCTGTTATTGTTGTTATTGAAGCGGTTGTTGGGGTTGTTGTTGTTATTTCGGTTGGTGTTAGTGTACTTACCTCTTTTCACCACTTGTGCCATCAACTTCTGAGTCACTCGAATAGCTTCCTCAATTGTTTGTGGATCAAACGAAGTCACATCTCCTTGAATCACCTCGGGAAGTCCCCCGATGAAAGCCTCTAGCAACTTCTCGTTATCAGAAACCATGGACGGGCATAACGCGGCCAATTCTTGGAATCTCCGAATGTAAGTGTCAATATCGTACCCAATGGTTACTAGTTCATAGAACTCCGTCTCCAACTTTTTGATTTCCGTTCGAGGACAAAACTTCTTAGTCACCAAACCCTTAAATTGCTCCCAAGTAAGTTTGAAAGCATTCTCCATTCCAACCGGTTGAGCATATGAATTCCACCAAGACAACGCTCCGTCGAGTAATGTGCTCGTAGCAAATTTGACTTTACTATCATCCGGACAGTTACAAAGCAAAAACACTGACTCCAATTTTTCAAACCATCGAACCATTGCTGTAGCTCCTTCAGTCCCTCTAAACTTAGTGGGTTCACCACTCTTGAAATCCTTGTACGAACATTTCTTAACTCCGGATCCTCCGGCATTTCCAGTAGCAGCAGCTAGCCTAGCGGCTTCAGCAGCGGCCGCGGCCTCAGCAGCAGCAGCAGCCACTGTTTCCCTTTCAACTCTTAAAGAATTAGCTATGCTATCATTCACCAACTTTTGAATTGCTGCTTGGGTCATTTCCGGTGTAGCTTTCTTCGGTGCCATAACTCTTCAAAACCACAAGATGAAACAATCATGAGAACTCGTAAGTAGAAACAACCATCATACAAATATATCCACAACCACAACATGCATAAAGATAAATGGAATCACAACGGAACAATAACGAAATATCACAAATATAATCACAACACACGTGGATAATATACATGAAAATTTCGGCCTACATGGACCGATATCATACATAATAAAAACCATTCCTACATAGTAGAGTCAATACTTGATATATTTGTTTGTACAACAATCAAAAGACAACAAGTTCTTTAAACTACGTCACACACCTTGTGACTAGGATAATAATGGTCAAAACTATACATGACAAAAGTCTACATAAGGCACCTCATGGTGCTCCGCCGGCTCGATCCTGAAGATCACGAACCTGAGTAGTCAAGCTGGCCACTAAACCCCTCAACTCTCCAATCTGACCCTGCAAAGTGACAATACTCTCACGAGCTAAAGATAACTCCTGTGCCTGACTCTGTAACTCATCTCGTGCCATATCGGCTCTGTCAAACAACTCGGGCATCTCCTGCCTCAACTCCGTGATATGCTCTCTATCCTCTATCTGTCTATGCTGAATACTCTGATGTGCTAAGTCAATCGAAACCCTGCCTAAAACTAAACCCTCGACCTCCTCAGCAATGGGCTCAATCCTATCTACCGACAGTTCCTCCAACTGTCGTGACAAACTATCAATCTGGATCTGCTGAGCATCAATACGGGCTCCTAATGCCTCGGTAGAAGGCTGTCGTGCAGCCGCAATCCTAGAACTCTCTCCTAACTCGAACCTAGCAGGTGGCTCGGGCTCAGTAGATGGTGGTGTCGGGATGTCGAAACGAGCACGCTTTTTGGGCGGCAAGTCTGTCGTAGGCAAAGGATCCCTAAGAAAATATGATGAAGATGGTGATGATGGTGCTAGCAGTGGTGATGGTGGGTGCATCTGGTAAGGAGCAGGGCTAATATGAGGAGTGGGTGCGACTTCGCCCTCCTCGAAGGGTTCAGTCTCCGTGTCAGTCAATATAGGTGGAAAGGCTAGAGTAGAGCCAATGGAGGATACGATCTCAGTGGAGTGTGATGCAACATCATCCATGATGGGGTTAGCTGGGACATCATCCGAGCTAGAGTCCGATGATATGGTGATGGGATGTGAATCTGAAGACATGTCTGTGACAACCGATGTGAAATAAAAGTAAATAACCTCGAATAAAGTGTAAGTGAATCCGCATGAAAAATGAATATGTACTATGATGAAATGATGAGATGCTATGATAATGTAGCTATAGTCTAGGGTCAATGATGCAACCTAGTTCTCTATAACTGTAGCTCTGATACCAATCTGTCACACCCCCAATTTACCTGTTTTGCAGCGGAATGGAATTCCTGGGGGATTGACTGTCATAGCACCACATCACAGTTATATTGAACGACCTAAAGTGTCGTTTTAAAAAAAAACACATCGTTTGATATTTAACAAAAGCATTCAGAGTTACAACATCGGTCCCAAAAGGTTTACAAAATTTGCGGAAACATAAATATAATACAAGTCCAAACGATGGTTTTGAAATAAAGTGCCATAATGTACAATAATGTAAGTCGACGCCGCGACTCAAAAGGTAGGTCCCTAAACCATGTCATGATGATAATGCCTCAGTTACCTGAAAATACATTGCTAAAAACGGTCAACAATAATGTTGGTGAGAAATCATAGGTTTATGTAAATGTTTTATACGACTACACAAGTATAGATCAGGCATGACAATCAAGTCACGTAAAAAATGTTACAATTGCAATAAGCCCATGACCCCGAAACTAGACTGTTCATAATGTATGCCCCTGCAGAGTGTTTGCCAGACAACTCCGTAATGTTATCAAATGAAATGCATCCGTATGACAAGTTGGGATTCACCAACTCGGATGGAGGCGTCACCCTCGATAGATCTATCCACTCATCCTCGTTTCAAAGATTAACGGTTCATGTTCAGGTAATGGGGACTTTCAATTGGCAAATGTGGTAACTTAAGCAATGTAATGAATTTAATGTACTTGGTATCGTAATAAAAATGTTGTGCAATGTATTCTCCCCCGTAGGTTTGAAAATAATTAAAAGTATATACGACGGGGCTATGAAAACTCACTTGGATAACTGGAATGATGACGAAAGTGAGTACACTGAGGTATAATGTAATGCGTTATCCGGGACCTATTACGAATGATATGATATGTCATGAGTTGCAATGTAATGTTATGCATGCATTTCGTATGTTATTTATACCATTTGCGGGTTTTGAAAATAATACTTGTCGTCGAAAAATACTCTTTTGACATCTTGACTCTTCAAAAATTACTTTACAAGTTTTTACGTCAAAATGTCATCCTACAATGGTTTTATAATGATTTATGGTGAAATTATCACTTTTCGTCGCAAAACAATGTCGTCGGAATTTTTCATGAAATTAACAAAAATGGCCCCGAAAAACTAGTCGTAAAATGGTGTACGTCGATCGTTAGAGAACGAACTCGACGGTTTTGGAAAGTTTGTATCGAAATCTAAAAGTTTCAGTTCAGGAGTTTTCGTCCAAAAGGTCTCGAACATAAAGATAATAAGGGTTAAAGATAGTGATTTTGGCTAATTGTAGTGCAAAAAGTGAGTTTCGGCCAAGTTTGAGCAACCGTAATTAATTTACTACAACTCCGCTATACAAACGGCTTGTCGTTTTGAAAAATATGGCCGGTGATCTCGATTTTACTAGAAAACATTTCGTTGCAAAAAGTTTCACATCATGGCTAAAAACAGCCTCAAACATGGTCGTTACAGCTACCGTAACACTTGTAACGTAAAAATAATATAGTTTTTCAGAAAATAATAGTTACGGCAACTTTTTGAAAACGTGCATATCTTTGTCGTTTCAAATCCGTTTTCTACGTATAATACGTCCTTAGCTTCGTATCGAAGTAAACTAATATATTTTTGATAAGTCGAAATAATTTGTGAAGCTTAGGACTCGTTTTTGACTCGAACAAAGTAAAAACTGCATGCTGAAATTTTCTGAAAATGTCCATTTCGTCGTCAAACTTTAAAAACCCATAACTTCTTCGTTATAACTCCGTTTTTATCCGTTCAAAAGGCCACGGATTCGTTTTAAAGTATATTTTCTAAATATCAAGGCCAAAGTTTCGTACCAACTGTCGGTTTTTCCAGAAAATCGAAACAAGGACAGTATACATTTTATACGTATAGAAAATAGTTTTTCTCGGACAAAACCTATTCTAATCCCTTCAAATCAACTCCAAAACTAATCTAATCCTACCATACACCTTCTTAGGGTGTCATGGGTTCCTAATCACCATCAAGACCAATGAATACCAAGGGGATATTTATAGGATGACCAAATATATATATATATTCTCTAAAATCATGAAAAAATGGTATAAATCACATATGTCTTGCATGTTGTTCCAAAAATGAAAAGATACATAAGAAATGAAAAGGAAACATGAAAATGAAAGAAACATGCTTACAAGTGAATATGGTGAGGTGCAAGTAACAAGGTTAAACTTAAATACTCTTGGTTTTTATTTCAAAACCTAATAAAGAGTATAAACTAGATTGTTAAAAACACTTGGACTTGAAAAGTTTTTGATCCCTTGTGATCTTGATGTAGAACCGGTTGAAGAAGGACCCAAAGAAGAGAGAAAATGATTTTACTAATACTTG
>BPTQ01000008.1:155527967-155538060 GCA_019973895.1 Chrysanthemum seticuspe | reverse complement strand
AAGAAACTGGTGAAGAGCTGATTTTGGATTGCTTATTGGTTTAGAGCTTCTTGGGAAGCTATAGGAGTGATTCTCAGTCCTTGGTTCCCTGTCCTGTGCATGAACTCAGTTTGTAAGCTATTTTCTAAAAATTTGCATTTCATAATTTATATGTTTAAGGTATGTTAAATTTAGTCTAATACTGTCTAAATATAATCAATATCACTTAATAATAGATTACTTAAGTTAAATACTTGTTTTAGTGATTAATACTTCACAACAGTTGTATAAAGAGGTGTTTGGATCTGCTTGTTAAACTGTATTAGAGGTTAACTATGGTATTGTGCTTGTTTGGTATGTATCACAATAGCATCTAATAGCTCAGTCATAACATAAAATTCAGCCCTTGTTCAATAATAAGTCAAAATCATCTTTAAAATCTCTTAAGTGTTAACTGTTAGGAAATTTTAAGTACAAATCACATCAAATTAGCTTAAACCTTGTTAATATAACTTAATTTAATCTTATTTTAGCTTATTATAACATATTCAATCATTAGAATCAATTAGAAGTTCATAAAAGTCAAACTCTTAGTGTAAATTAAAAAGTCAAAATTTTCTAATTACAGTTTTTGAATAAACTTTATAATTTTAGTGTGTACTCAATATTAGGATTTAGCCCATCAGTTTTTGGGATAGTAAAATTTAGCTGCTTAAATAAATTAGAAAAATATAAGTTTACTTCTACTCAGCTTATAAATAGCTTATTACTTAGCTTCTTTTAACCCCTTGTCTGAAAATCTCCCCTGTGCACAGTGTTGCTAGCTTATTTCTCAAGCTCTCACAGAGCTTATTAGTGAGCTTCAGCTTGTGAATTTTGTTTTTCTTAAAAGCCCACCTAGCTGTGTCTCTATTCCAGTTCTTACTTTTCATTTGCAGCTTATCTAATAAGCCTGCCATTAGCTTTTTAATTTGTCCATTTCATTTAGTCCACTGTCCATTCAGTGTATACCAGCTTTTTCAATAGCTTCTCACAAGCTCATTATTGTAATCCAATCTGTGTGATTTAGCTTTTTGGAAAGCTTAGTTGTTATATTTGTTAGTTCAAGTGTGTATTTTAATTTCCAAGCTTATTTAAATACTTAAAATTAAGCTAGAAGGTACCTAGAAAACAAAAAGGTGTCCTGTGTAAACAGATTAACTTGTGCTTATTTAGAATTTGTAGTGCTTATTTCTAATTAATTGTGCTTATTCAGTTTTCATTTTAGCTTAAAATCAGTTGTCTAGCTTATTTTCAGTTAATCTATTGCTTATTTACTAGCCTATAGCTATTTTAGCTTAATCTTGTTCTTATTCCATTTTTTGTTAACTGTTGAGATAAATAAGCTCAACTGAGCTTATTGATTATTTTCATAAAAAGTTGTAGTTTTATAAATTGCTTATTATCATAAGTTTAGTTAGTTTGTAAAAGAAAAATCCAAAAAAAAAAAAAATAGTTTGCAAAAAGGGAGTTGCTGGGATTCGAACCCTGGCCACCCAGCTCACCACACACACACCTCACCAACTGCCCTTGGGTCTTTTTCTGTTTTTCTTTGCACTATCTAATACTTAACCCCTTGTTTTCTTTTAAGCTTATACGAGCTTATTAGCTTATTTACAGGTTATTTAAACTAGCTTTTTTTAACTTTTTGTATTTTTCTTAGTTTTGTATTAGTATAAAGTAATTTATAAAAAAGTTTCAGATTTTTCTTAATAGTTTTAGTATTTTTAAACATTTAATTAGTCTAAAATAGTATTTAATTCATAATAAAAAATATAAAAGTCAAAAAAATATAAATCTTTTTTCTAAAATTTTCTTTTGTCATATAGTAAGTAAGAAAATTGTTTTTACACTTGTAGGACTTTTATTTCACAAATTTTACGTTTTTACTTGCGCACTCGCGTAATTTTTATACATAACGCACGTTTTCATTTTAAGCCACGTTTTTAGATAATTTAGGTTTACGTTTTAATTAAAATAGTTTATTTAAGTTATTTTGTTTTATAAATCATAGAAAAACATCATTGTAAAAATAGTGATAGCATTTATTTAATATATTTTAGCTTTTTAATTTTCTTTAATTTGCATTTAAGCCCCTGTAATTTATAAACTATCTCTTTAGGTATAATTACTCCTAAATCCTTACTGATCACTATCCTTAGTGATTATTCGACATCTGTCTGTGTTAAACACCATTCATCCTCCGTGGGACTTAACGACCCAGGAATCCACTATATTCCTCTGATCTTAATTGTATTGCTTTCTGAGCTGTTTTAAGTTTATTACGGTTGACCATTCACAAGTGGTTAGCTTGTGTGATTAAACTTGACCGTTCGGAACCAATCAAATTTTGGCGCCGCTGCCGGGGAGGCTGTAAGCGTGTTTTAAGCAGTTTTCAGACCCGTACTTGCACATATACCACCGTTTGTAAACAGTTTTTTTTGTAAAGTTAATCAATAAATCAAAAAGTTCATTAACACTTTTCCTAAAGTGTTAAAAACACCAAAAATATATAAAACAACAAAACAATCGTAACGTTTTCTAGCTTGTGTTTCCTTTAAGGTGATTCTTAAAGAGATACGATTTGGTTAAACGAGACGATACCAAAAATATTGTCCAAAAGTTTTTAAACCCTTAGCACATATCCATACCTACGTCTTTTCAGTGGTACTTAATAAATACATAAAAAATCAACCACCGCAAATCAAGGCAGTACACCTACTAACTGGGGGTGTGACCATAATAAGTTCCCGAACAACAGATTTAAAACTTGCCTTTGTGTCCTTGTGATTTGGTGTACCTTTTTCAAAGAAGCCATTTCATTTGTGATTATTGGTTTAAGTTCACTTGTCGTTTTGCCTCGCATTTGTTTTGAAAATTGATTTTTATACTTAGTGCATGCGCACTCGTTCTTCCAGTTCTACAAGTCCACTTTCTGAGCTTGCAAATATTCCTCGTAGACGTAGAGGACGTTCTGCTTCTTCAGCCGTGACTGAGGAACGTCTAGCACAACCACCCCCTGTCGTAATGGCAGAAGATAAGCCTATGAATGAGCTTCTCCAAGCACCCATCGAGGGTTACGGAGATGCCATTATTGTCCCAGCCATCGTGGCTGATACCTTTGAGCTCAAAACCGGGTTGCTTAATCTGGTAACCCAAAGCCAATTTTATGGTTTTGAGCGGGATGATCCTCATGCACATATTCGATGGTTCAACAAGATTGCATCTACCATCAAATACAAGAATGTCCCACATGAAGCAATTAAGCTTCTTCTGTTCCCATTTTCTCTAGAGGGACAAGCCCGGAATTGGCTTGAGAAACAACCCCTCGTTCCATTGAGACATGGGAGGATTTAGTCACTAAGTTTGTTAACGAATTCTATCCTCCATCCCGAACTACAAGTCTTAAGAATGAGATAATGAAATTCTCTCAAAGATTTGATGAATCATTCGGTGAGGCATGGGATCGTTACAAAGAATTGCTCCGCAAGTGTCCGCATCATGGTTTTACCGAGTTAATGCAAATGGATACTTTCTACAATGGTCTGAGACAAGCTGACCAAGACTCTTTAAATGCCTCCGCGGGAGGTAATTTCCTGAGCAAGACCACAAAAGAAGCCTTACAAATCATAGAAAACAAGTCCCAGGTCCGCCCTTTCCGCACAAAGACATATCAATCTCAGTCTAATGCTGGACCTTCTACTTCATCTCTCGTGAGTACATCTAGCACCGATGCTAAGATTGACAAACTCACAGATATTGTTCAGGCTTTGGTTCTTGCAAACCAAAAGAAAGTCACTTTCACACAAACACCATCACATGGTGAAGTGAAGAAAGTTGAAGTTTGTGTTACTTGTGGTGGTCCTCATGCATACTACAACTGTACTGCCACTGATGGTAGTCCGTTTGAAGCCAATGCTATAGCCGGTACTTCAAATCAAGGAGGTAATCAATACCGTCCTCAAAATGAACCAAACTACCGTGCTAACACTTATCAGACACCACCCGGTTTTAACCATAATCCTAACATACAAAACCGGAATCAAAACCAACCTAGAATGAACCAAGGTTATCAAAACCAAGGTAATTTCTATCCCGGACCCAATCAAGGTTTCCAACATCAAGGAAACCTTAATCAAAACAATTTCAATCAAGGGAATCAATTTCATGGGAATATGAATCCTAATCAAGGAAATTTTCAAAATCAAGGCCCTATTCCTAACAATAGAGGCCAGAATTTTCCTAATCAAACTCAAGCCATTGTTCCAACTGGACCATCATCTGATGAGTTATTGAAGCAATTCATGAAATCCCAAGATGAAATGAACAGGTTGTTGGTCAGTCAGATCGCTGATCTAAAGAAGTCTTTAAATGATCAACCCTCGGGCTCAGGAAAACTTCCGAGCAACACGATCGCTAACCCGAGGGGTGATGCAAAGGCGATCACAACCAGAAGTGGTGTTTCATATAATGGACCCGCTATTCCTACTACCTCTTCTTCTTCTCTCCCAAAGGTAGTGGAAAGTGAACCTGAGGCAACAAAGGACACAAAACTTCCTACTAATAACGGAGGTACCAACAATGTCCATCCTCAAGTTGTCCCTAAACCCAAATCCAATCCAGGAGTTGTTTTTGAACCTCCAGTAGCTCCCGTTGAAAACCCCAAATCCAAAACTTCTATTCCTTACCCATCACGTTTGAATGAGCAAAAGCTCCGCGAAAAAGCCAGTCATCAAATGGACAAATTTTTTCAAATTTTCCAAGAACTACATTTTGACATAAGCTTTGCGGATGCTATCATGCTGATGCCCAAGTTTGCATCAACTCTCAAACACATGTTAAGCAACAAGGAAAAGCTGTTTGAAATGGCTAAAACTCCTCTGAATGAGAACTGCTCTGCAGTTATCTTGAAGAAGCTTCCAGAAAAGCTTGGAGATCCTGGAAAATTTCTCTTACCTTGTGTATTTCCAGGAATGGTTGAATGCTTTGCCTTAGCCGATCTTGGTGCAAGCATAAACCTGATGCCTTATTCAGTATGGAAGAAACTTTCTCTTCCGGAACTTACTCCTACATGCATGACTCTCGAGCTTGCAGATCGTACAATATCCCGTCCTCTTGGCATTTCCGAGGACGTATTTGTGAAAGTAGGAAAGTTCCATTTTCCAGCTGACTTTGTGGTTGTTGATTTTGATGCCGATCATCGGGTTCCTCTCATTGTTGGACGAGGATTCCTGAGAACGGGCCGTGCTCTCATTGATGTATTTGAGCAAGAAATCACATTACGTGTTGGTAATGAAGCTGTCACCTTTAACCTTGATCAAACTTCGAGGTACTCCGCAAACTATGATTCTGAGTCGGTTAACCGAATAGATATCATTGATGTTGCTTCTGAAGAGTACTCTCAAGAAGTTCTTGGTTATGATCATAATTCTTCGAGTGATAATCTCACTCATTCATCTCAACCCATCATCGCCAATTCTACTCCTTCTCTCACTCCGTTTGAGGAAAGTGACTTCATCTTGGAAGAGATTGAAGCCTACTTGTTTAGTGATTCTGTTCCATGGGAAATTGATCACGCTCCCATCGACATTGAGGGGGATATACTTCTCATTGAGAAGTTGCTTAATGATGATCCATCATCACTCCCTCCCGTCGAGCTTCATAACAAGGAAGTCAAGTCAGTTGAGAAAACTGAAGAATTTCCTGAAGTCGAACTTAAGGACTTACCACCTCATCTCGAGTATGCATTTCTTGAGGGTGATGATAAATTACCCGTCATTATTGCTCGAGATTTGAGTAAAGATGAAAAGACTGCTCTCATAAAGGTCTTGAAGTCACACAAGCAAGCAATTGCTTGGAAACTCTCCGACATTAAGGGTATCAACCCTGAATTTTGTACTCACAAAATCTTAATGGAGGATGACTTCAAACCAGTAGTTCAACATCAGAGAAGGGTGAATCCAAAAATCCATGATGTTATCAAACAGGAGGTTATCAAACTTCTTGATGCAGGATTGATTTACCCGATCTCAGATAGTCCTTGGGTTAGCCCAATTCATTGTGTTCCTAAAAAGGGTGGCATAACTGTTGTCACAAATGAAGATAACGAGTTAATTCCAACTCGATTGGTTACGGGATGGCGTGTGTGCATTGACTATCGTAAGTTGAATGACGCCACTCGTAAAGACCATTTTCCTCTACCCTTCATGGACCAAATTCTTGAGAGATTAGCAGGGAACGAATACTATTGTTTCCTTGATGGTTTCTCGGGTTACTTTCAGATTCCCATTGATCCAAAGGATCAAGAAAATACCACATTCACATGCCCATACGGAACTTTTGCCTACAGGCGTATGCCTTTTGGCTTATGTAACGCTCCTGGCACGTTCCAACGATGTATGATGGCCATTTTCCACGACATGATCGGGGAAACAATGGAGGTGTTTATGGATGACTTCTCGGTCATTGGGGACTCATTTCAAACATGTCTCTCCCAATTAGAAAAAATGCTTCAAAGGTTTGAAGACACCAATCTTTGTCTAAATTGGGAGAAAAGCCACTTTATGGTCAAAGAAGGCATTTGGCCATAAGATTTCCAAAAACGGGATTGAGGTCGATAGAGCAAAAGTCGATGTTATTGCTAAATTGCCTCATCCTACTACCGTCAAAGGTATTAGGAGTTTTTTAGGTCATGCCGGTTTCTATCGCAGATTCATACAAGATTTTTCTAAAATCGCCCGGCCTATGACTCATCTTCTTGAAAAGGATGCTCCTTTTATCTTCTCACCCGAGTGCATCGAAGCTTTTGAAACATTAAAGAAAAAGCTTACTGAAGCACCCATTCTCGTTGCTCCCGACTGGGACTCGCCTTTTGAGCTCATGTGCGATGCAAGTGATTTTGCTATCGGTGCAGTCTTAGGGCAACGTAGATCTAAGCATTTTCAGCCTATCCACTACGCAAGTAAGACTATGACTGAAGCTCAAACTCATTACACCACTACAGAAAAAGAATTATTAGCCGTGGTATATGCGTTTGAGAAGTTTCGGCCATACTTAATCTTGACCAAATGCGTGGTGTATACGGATCACTCGGCTCTCAAATATCTCTTTGCAAAACAAGATGCAAAGCCGAGATTGCTCCGTTGGGTTCTCCTCTTGCAAGAATTTGATATCATCATACGTGATAAAAAAGGAGCTGAGAACCTGGCTGCTGATCATCTGTCCCGTCTAGAAAACCCTCACCAAGATGTTTTCGAGAAAAAGGAAATAAATGAAACATTTCTTCTCGAGACACTCAATGCGGTTTCTTTTCGTGGAAACTCTTCTACCCCATGGTTTGCTGACTTCGCAAATTACCATGCGGGTAACTTCATAGTGAAAGGGATGTCGACCCAACAGAAGAACAAATTCTTCAAAGATGTTAAACATTACTTCTGGGACGACCCCTACTTATTCAAAATCTGTGCGGATCAAGTCATCCGACGGTGTGTTTATGGACAAGAAGCTCTTGACATTCTCAAAGCTTGCCATGCTAGACCCACCGAGGGCCATCATAGTCCAAATTACACCGCCAAAAAGGTGTTTGATTCCAGATTTTATTGGCCCACTATCTATAAGGATACCCACGATTTTGTCAAAACATGTGACGCTTGTCAACGTCACGGAAATATCTCACAAAGAAATGAAATGCCACAAAATGCCATTCAAGTTTGTGAGATCTTTGACATATGGGGCATTGATTTTATGGGGCCATTTCCATCATCTCGAGGAAACAAATACATACTTGTGGCTGTTGACTATTTGTCAAAATGGGTTGAAGCAAAAGCTTTACCTACCAATGATGCCCGAGTAGTTGTGAAGTTTTTAAAATCTCTTTTTGCCAGGTTTGGAACTCCACGTGCTATAATCAGTGATCGTGGTACACATTTCTGCAATGACCAATTTGATCGTGTCATGCAAAAGTATGGTGTAACTCACCGTCTCTCTACTGCATACCACCCCCAAACAAGTGGGCAAGTGGAAGTCTCCAACCGTGGTATTAAAAGAATTCTTGAAAGGACAGTAGGCGAAAATCGTGCATCCTGGTCGGATAAACTGGATGACGCACTCTGGGCCTTCCGTACAGCTTACAAAACACCCATCGGGTGTACTCCATACAAGCTAGTGTACGGAAAGGCATGTCATCTGCCAATTGAGCTTGAGCACAAGGCATACTGGGCCTTAAAACATGCAAACTTCGATATTCAGACAACTGGTGATCACAGAAAAGTTCAAATGAATGAACTAAACGAACTCCGTGATCAAGCATACGAGAACTCTTTGATTTACAAACAAAAGACAAAGAAGATTCATGACTCCAAAATCAAGAACCGCGTTTTCAACGTCGGTGATCGAGTCCTTCTTTTCAATTCAAGATTGAAGATTTTCTCGGGAAAGCTCAAGTCCCGTTGGTCTGGTCCATTTACTATTTCTAAGGTTTATCCTTATGGTACCATTGAGTTATCTCAACCCGATGGTCCAAATTTTAAAGTGAATGGTCATCGATTAAAGCATTACTTTGGAGAGGACATTCCACCCGTGGTTGTCCCGGATCTACAAACTTTCCCCATGAACCAATGAATGCGGGGATCGAGTCAAGCTAGCGACTCGGGAATCAAAAAAAGTAGCACACACCACATGGGTTTTCACCCGTGAGTATCACCCTAGTGTGGGGGAGTTGCCCCCCGCTGTTGTATATAAGTTTTCTTCTCTCTTTAAAAAAAAAAAATGTGTATATATCAAAAATAAAATAATGGCCGTAGTATTTCCCTTTTACGTTCTATGTTTCGGCATAACCGCCGGTACTTTGAATATTGAGGGCAATATTCATTTCTAAGTGTGGGGGGGAATTCTCACGAATTTTATCATGTAATTATACCACCCAATTCCCCCGTTTTTGGCCAATTTTTTTTTTTTTTTTTTTTTTTTTTTTTTTTTTTTTTTTTTTTTTTTGGAGTAAGTGTTTTTCACTTACTCAGCAAATGGTAATCAGTCCGCCATGTCTAACCCACATAAGGATTGGCTAATCCAGGAGCAAACGGCTCTTGGTAAAGATATCTCAAATCCGTTTACGGCTTGCAATTTGCCCAAAATTGTATGGTGTTCAACTCACCATATCCTAAAAAGTAAAGAGTTGGCTAGTCCAGAAGCAAACGGTTTCTGGTAAAGACAAATTAAATCCGTTGAAAGCTTATGATTTGCTCAAAATCATTTGGTTATCATTGTACCAAAGTTCTTACTTGAACTAAAACAATTGGCTACTCCAGAAGTAATGGCTTTTGGTAAAGAGATGAAACCATTAATTTTTCTCAAAACATTGCTAGGGACTAGCAATATCTTAGTGTGGGGGATTGATGAGTGTCTAAATACTCATCATTTTTGTACTGTTTAGAATGCCAAAAACATCTGAAAACACTCAGAAATGCATTAAAATGATGAAAATATCACAAATAAGTGTTTTATGTGTTTTAAATGCAAAATACCAAAATCTGGTGAAAAACGTATCAAGTTTGCATAATTGGCAGTTTTAGTCCCCCAAGTTTCAAAAGTTGTCAAAAACAGTCCCTGGATATTCAAAACTGGTAAAATATCATTTTAAGTCCTTAGGGATTCATGAAGTTGTCAAAACAAGTCCTTGAAATTTAAAATTTCAAAATTACAACTTTAGTCCCTCAAGTTTTGAAAATGTCAAATAAGGTCCTTGGATATTTAAAAATGGGAAATTATCAAATATGGTCCTTATACTATTCACATTTGGCAGGATTGGTCCTTGTGAGAACTTTGGAAAATGGACAGGTTCAGTCCCTTAACTTTGCATAAATTGCAAAAATGGTCCTTGTGATTTACTAGCTAAAACCAAACGGACCTTTTGTATTTTAGAACCCCAGCCAAACCAATAGAACCCTGTCATTATCCCTGTGACCCCCCCCCCATTGTGAACCCCCTTCATATTAATATCAAAAAGTCAAAAGAAGTCAAACCCGCCAAAACCCGTTTTACTGTTTATCCCCTTCACCTCACCTGTAAATCAAAACCA
>BPTQ01000008.1:154881000-154894050 GCA_019973895.1 Chrysanthemum seticuspe | reverse complement strand
TCAGAGAAAAAATATTGCTGTAGACGCGAAGATTAAAAAAATTAATTGTCAAATTTGATTCTAATTTAAAAAAAATAAAAATAAATATATAATTAATTTTGTTATAATTGTTATTTAACGTAAATATACAATTTACATTCTTAAACTTTAATATTACTTATAAATATTTACTTTAGCCTGATATTCGTTTTTTGCTTATATTTTTTATTTATATATTTTTAATTTTCATCTTAACTATTTATTTTACGTTTTTAAATATTTAGAAAACCATCGTATGTCTAACTCTGATATTAAGAAAACTATCGTATATTTGGAAATCTATATTAAATAACTAACTCTGATATTAAGAGACTTTGATATTAAGACAATATCATATATTAAACAAACAAAATCTTATATTTGGAAAAATGTTAATATTTTCTATTAGACATTCATTTTAAAAAACTAATTCTCAAATTCATTTTAAAAAACTAATTTTCTATTAGACATTCATTTTAGAGAATATCATATATTAAGAGAATTAAATATGGTATTGTGTTAATATTAGATTTAATTGTCTTAATACAGTATATGATAATCTCTAAACAATAGTTACTATTAATATCAGATTTAATAACAGTGTATTAAGTTAATTGTTTAATAGTTTGATATTAAATCTGATATTAATATTAATAAACAAGAAACTCTGATATTAATATTAATAAACAAGAAACTCTGATATTAATACAATATTAATATTATTTTAAACAAAACTAACTATTATAAAAAAAGATGTTATTTTAATTATGCTGTAAGAAAAGTTACTATAAATGATGACTAAAAAAATATTAAATATAAATATATAAATATAAACATTTTGATTGCTGTAGACGCGAAGATTAAAAAAATTAATTGTCAATTTGATTCTAATTTAAAAAAAAAAAAATAAAAATAAATATATAATTAATTTTGTTATAATTGTTATTTAACGTAAATATACAATTTACATTCTTAAACTTTAATATTACTTATAAATATTTACTTTAGCCTGATATTCGTTTTTTGCTTATATTTTTTATTTATATATTTTTAATTTTCATCTTAACTATTTATTTTACGTTTTTAAATATTTAGAAAACCATCGTATGTCTAACTCTGATATTAAGAAAACCATCGTATATTTGGAAATCTATATTAAATAACTAACTCTGATATTAAGAGACTTTGATATTAACACAATATCATATATTAAATAACTAACTCTGATATTAACACAATATCATATATTATAACAAGTGAAAGTTACTTTGTTGATGTGATTGATGGTTTGTAGCTCGAGGCAAAATAATATATTAATATTTTTTTTGAAATAATGTAATCGAAATGTAAAAATAATATATCAATATCTTTTTGGTCCAATATCTTTTGATTTGTCAAATCATCACTACATCGAGCTACCAAAAATGTCAGAGAAATTATCTCTGAATACACGTGAATATTTTTTGTAATTATTCATCATTTTGTTTATTAATATAGTATATATATTCAAAATATTATTACAATGAAATTAAAAATATATATACTAAATTTTTTGAAACTAGGCTTTATCAATTGTATATTTACGTTAAAATAATATAACTCAATTAAAATTATCTAGTAAATTAAATATAAACAAAATATACTTATAAAAACATAAATTTAAAAAAGAATATTAATTAAAAACTATATTAAAATTAAATGTTAAGCTGTTGACATAAAGTGATATTTTTGAGTCTCGAGGAGGTACCATTTCAACACTATAATTAATATCTGACATGTATGTTGGTGTCTTATACATCTATCTTTCTAATTATTTAATTTACTGTGATATTAAGAGAATAATATTATAACACGGTAGTAAATAAAATTACAGAGATATTAAGTTTAATATCACAGTACATCATTTTGTTTATTAATATAGTATATATATTCAAAATTTTAAAATTACAGAGATATTAAAATTTTAAAATTAAACATAATATTTGACAAAACATCATTAAATCGAGACATAAAAAAATTTCAGAGAGAAAATATTGCTGTAGACGGGAAGATTAAAAATATTAATTGTCAAATTTGATTCTAATTTAAAAAAAAAATAAATATATAATTAATTTTGTTATAATTGTTATTTAACGTAAATATACAATTTACATTCTTAAACTTTAATATTACTTATAAATATTTACTTTAGCCTGATATTCGTTTTTTCCTTATATTTTTTATTTATATATTTTTAATTTTCATCTTAAATATTTATTTTACGTTTTTAAATATTTAGAAAACCATCGTATGTCTAACTCTGATATTAAGAAAACTATCGTATATTTGGAAATCTATATTAAATAACTAACTCTGATATTAAGAGACTTTGATATTAAGACAATATCATATATTAAACAAACAAAATCTTATATTTGGAAAAATGTTAATATTTTCTATTAGACATTCATTTTAAAAAACTAATTCTCAAATTCATTTTAAAAAACTAATTTTCTATTAGACATTCATTTTAGAGAATATCATATATTAAGAGAATTAAATATGGTATTGTGTTAATATTAGATTTAATTGTCTTAATACATTATATGATAATCTCTAAACTATAGTTACTATTAATATCAGATTTAATAACAGAGTATTAAGTTAATTGTTTAATAGTTTGTTATTAAATCTGATATTAATATTAATAAACAAGAAACTCTGATATTAATATTAATAAACAAGAAACTCTGATATTAATACAATATTAATATTATTTTAAACAAAACTAACTATTATAAAACAAGATGTTATTTTAATTATGCTGTAAGAAAAGTTACTATAAATGATGACTAAAAAAAGCAATATTAATGAAAAACTATATTAAAATTAAATGTAAAACTTTGATACAAATTAATATTTTGAGTCTCGAGGAAGCTCTTTTTCATCACTATAAATTGTATGTCAGTGTCTTATACATCTATCCTTTCAACAGAAAATCAAATGTGATATTAAGACAATACTAAATAACAATTTATGGAGATATTAAATTGTTATTAATATTATTATAATTGTTACATTTAATATAAATATACAATTTACAATTTATAATTCTCATTTTAAATTCCTTTAATCCATTTTATTCACTCTTTCTGCTACTGTAGATTGTTATCCATTTGTTACCACTTTTTTTTTAATAACAAGCCCGCCTTCAACCATTTTATTTTTTCCGTTATTAGTTTGTTTCACTGTATAACGTTTCACTTCGTTTTCCATCTCTCTTCTTCTGGATTTGATATGGTTTTTCTGCAATAATCATTATGTCAGATCCAGACCCTGATTTTAAACCTCATCCATCCTCTAATAGGATGGATTCTGTTCTTAAACCCAGGAAAACTACTAGAACCATGAATCCAATTAGTAAATCCACTATGAAACATGTGAATATGGTTTCGAAAACATCTAAAGGTACTTTTCAAAAGGTTGTTAATCATTCGGCTTCAAAAGGAAATGGGTCTGCTACAGATATGGAGGATTTGGTGTATGGTGATAATGTTTCTGAATCAGCTGATGGTAGTGAAGGTCTTTGTGAGGTGGATATGGGTATGAATGATGTGGGTAGTGTTGATGATTGCTCTGAATCAGGTAAGGGTGTTTCAGTTAATGGTAATGATGTTAATGATTGTAATGCTAGTCATGAGAATAGTCATAAGGATATAATTGATGAAATTGCTGCTAGTATTGGTACTAATTCTGTTGATAAGAGTAAGGTTAGTGTGTCTAATGTGAATGTGGGGGTTGAAGGTTCTAATTCTAAGCCTGCTAGTGATAAGGATAGTGCTAAAGTGTCTAGTAGAAGCACTTCATTGCCTGAAATGCCGGTTCCGTTTGAAGACAACCCTGTGTTGAATCCTAAGCCTAAAACTGATAAGTCGAAAAGTCCTAATAAAGTTAGTTTTGGGGATGTTAGGGTTCCTGGTATGTTTAAGCTTAATGGGAATGTTAATGGTTTAAGGAAGGGTGATGGTGTTGTTAGTAATTTTGATGCAGGGGAGACTAGTGCTATCAATGATAATGTAATGGAGGATAACAGTGTCGGAAAGAGTAATAGGTCTTTTGTTGATGCTGTTGCAAGAAGTTTTGGTGGAAATGGGAACAATAAGCTTCACTTTGTTCCTACTTCGATTATTGGTGATGGTAGGGAAGTGGCTAAGATGGATCCGGTTTTGGAAGAAGGTTGTAAAAGATGGAGTAATACTGTGGTTGGTTTTTTTGTTGGCTTTCGTATGAACTACAAGGATTTGGTATATCATTTGAAGAAGATGTGGCGATTATATCAGTTGGAAGAAGTGATAATGAATCAGAATGGTATGTGTTTTTTCAATTTCAAATCAAATGATGGGATGGAATTGGTCATTGAAAACGGTCCATGGCTGGTTGATAATAAACCATTATTTGTGAAAAAGTGGGAGCCGGGTTTGTGTATGTCTAAACCAGAAGTAAAAAAGGTGCCGGTATGGGTTAAGGTGTATGATATTCCATTAGAAGCTTGGAATGTGGAGGGTATAAGTAGGATTGTGAGCAGAGTGGGTGTACCAATCATTATGGATAGAATGACTACTTCTATTTGTGAGAAGCCGTATGGTAGGGCATCGTTTGCTAGGGTCTTGGTTGAAATCGATTCAAGTAAACCTTTAGTGGACAATGTTGAGTTGTGGTATGAAAGTTTGGGCAAAGTTCTAAGGTTGTGGGTTGAATATACTTGGGTTCCACCGCGGTGTGATGAGTGCAAGGTTTTTGGGCATTATGTGAACGATTGTGCTAGGAAGGTGAATGTTGTTAAAGAAGTTAATAAGAACGGGGAAGATGTTAGGGCTACTGATGGTAAGGAGAGTAACAGTAATGAAGGGGCTAAAGTGGGTGATGGTGAGGAAGGGTGGCAAACGGTTGGTAACCGTAGGAATGGTAGGGGTGCTGGAAATAATACTCGACAAGGAAATTTTGGTAGTTATAATGTTAAAAGGGGTGTTAATAACTATAGAGGTGGTCCTAATAATAAGGGTAATGTAAATGTTGATAGTATGGGAAATAGAGAGGTTAATAAAAAAGTGGAACCTGTTAAGAATGGAAATGTGGGTAAGGTGGATGAAAGTGTGGTTGTGAATGATGATGGTGAGTCTGCAAATAAGGGTAAGAACGTAGTTAATGAGGAGGTTGGGGTTAACAATGGGAAGAGTAACATTGGGAAGAATGAGTCTAGGAAGCCAATGATGAATCATAATCCTGGTAACAAGAATGGTAGGGGGGTTAGTAATGGTAACAAGAGTGGTAAGGGTAGTAGTAATAGTGGTAGTGGAGTCAGTTCTAAAGAGTCGGTAGGGGCCAAGGGAGTTGCTACTAGTAATAGGTTTGATTTGTTAGGAGATGAGGGCGTTAATGAGGAATCTGATGTTTGGAAGATGGTTAAAGAGCAAGTGATTAATGCATGTGATTCTGGTATTCCTGTTGCAGAAAATGTGGTAAAAGGTTGGAATGCGGATATGATTAAGTTTTATACGGTTAAGTGGAACAATAGAACTAAGAAGAGTGGATCATTTAAAAATAGCTTGGAATCTGAAATGAAAAGTTTGTCTGATCAGATTGTTCAGCTAAGTAGGAATATCAACAAAAATTCTAAGTTAAATGCTGATAAGATGTTCAAAAACTCTGGGTCGACTACTCAGGATAAAAGTGAAGTTTCTGTTAACAAGTTTTATGATGTAGCATATAGAGCGGAAGTGGCTAAAATAGAGGAATTGCAAAAGGAAAAGAATCTTTTTGAAGTAGAGCTTTTCATACTGTCAAATAAGATTTTGGATGATGATCGAAAAGATATTTGGACGGATGATATGATGGAATACTATTTGAGTAGATGTGAGGAGATCAAAAGTGACCAAATAAATGGTCATCAAACTGATATGGGAGATTCATGTTCGGCTAGTGAAGTGGAGGAGGACATAAGTGGTTCTGCTCAGTTCATGGCGCAAAATGAAGTTTTTAATGTAATTGACAGTTCTATGGCTTTAAATGGTGGTGTTTTTGCATCACATCCATCTACTGTCCAATGATTATTAAACTTGGAGCTTGGAATATCCGTGGTCTGTCCAAAACCACGAGACAAGATGAAGTGAAAAATCTTATTAGGGAGGAAGGCATTAGTATGTGTGCTGTGGTTGAGACCCGTCTTAGGAAGAAGTTTGTCAAAGCTGCTGGAGATAACGTTTTTGGCAACTGGTCTTGGGTTTCTAATATTGGGGATTGTAGAAGTGTTTGTAGAATTATGGTGGGATGGGACAGTAATATTGTCGGTGCTAACCTGATTTCTCATTTTGACCAGGCTATGCATTTTGAAGTAAATTTTGTTCATGACCACAGAAAGCAGTTTATTACGTTTGTTTATGCTAAAAATTTTGATGGGGAAAGAAAGGCTCTATGGGAGAATTTGTTGGAACACAGTAAGCTGGTTAAGGGTGAGCCATGGGCTATTTTGGGTGATTTTAACGTGGCGCTGAATATTGAAGACTGTTCTGATCTCAATGCGGTCAAAGATAAAGATGTGAAAGATTTCAGAAACTGTTTAGAGTCTTTGGATTTGGAAGATATTAATAGCAAAGGTATGTTTTATACTTGGATTCAGAAGCGTAATGATCCTGAAACTGGTATTTTAAAGAAATTAGATAGAGCATTGGGTAATGGTAGCTTTATTTCAACATATGAGAATTATTTTGCTGAGTTCCTTCCGTTTCTAACATCGGATCATTGCCCGGTTATCTTGGTGCACCACTTAGCTAAAATTTCCAAACCTAGGTCCTTTCGGTTTGCGAATTTTCTTGCTGATAAGGAAATGTTTATTCCTACTGTTAGAGATAATTGGGGTATTGATGTTAATGGTTTTCGTATGTTTATCCTGGCCAAAAGGTTAAAAAATATGAAGAGGCACTTGAGAAATATGAATAGGGTAAATGGAAATGTTTTTAATAAGGTAAAAGTGTTAAGGGGTGAGCTCAAAAGGGTTCAGCAAAGTTTAGACAAAGACCCTAATGATAGCAGTCTTAGAGAAGAGGAGATTATGTATTGTAAGGCTTATAAGGAAGCGGTTAGAGATGAGGAGAACTTACTTAGGCAAAAAACCAAGATTCAGTGGTTAAAAGATGGTGACCAGAATACATCGTACTTCCATAATGTTCTTAAAAGCAGAATTAGTAAGTGTAAAATTCAGGTGGTCCATGATGAGCAGGGTAACAAGTACTATGGTGAGGATGTTCCGGGATGTTTTGTTGATCACTTTCAAATTTTTTGGGAAGAGAAGATGAAGTTTTTTCTATTGATGACTGTGATGATTTGTTCACCAAGAAGCTTGATCCAATGGTTGCTAATAACATGGTTAGAGCTGTTACGGATATTGAAATCAAAGAGGCAATGTTTAGTATTGATGAAGACAAAACTGCTGGTCCGGATGGGTTTACGTCCAAGTTTTTCAAGTCTGCTTGGAGTATTGTTGGGGGTGATGTGTGTGCAGCGGTGAAAGAGTTTTTCAGTTCTGGTAAACTGCTTGGAGAGTTCAACGCTAACCTCATTTCTCTCATTCCTAAGATTCTAGTTCCATTGAAAGTCTCGGATTACAGGCCTATTGCGTGTGGCAATGTTATATACAAATGTATCAGTAAAGTCATCACCAACAGACTCAAAGATGGCTTATGTGATCTGATTGATAGTAACCAGTGTGCGTTCATTCCGGGAAGACAGATTAGTGACAACATTCTCTTGGCGCAGGAGTTTATGCAGGGTTATAGTTGGAATGGTAAGATCAGCAAATGTGCGGTTAAAGTGGACATCCAGAAGGCTTATGACACCGTTAATTGGGATTTCTTGAAGACCATTCTTACTCGGTTTGGCTTTCACAGTTCTATGGTGCACTGGATCATGGTATGTCTTACTTCAGCCTCCTTTTCTATTTGTGTTAATGGGGAATTGCATGGGTATTTTAAGAGCAAACGTGGGCTGAGGCAGGGTGACCCTATGTCACCTTACCTCTTTACTATTGTTATGGAAGTGTTTAATTTGATGGTTAAGAGACAAATTAGGAGGGATTCTAGATTTAGATATCATTGGGGGTGTAAGAAACTCATGTTGACCCATTTATGTTTTGCGGACGACCTCTTACTTCTTTGCCATGGGGATGAAATATCTGCTTGTATTCTTAGAAGGGCTTTAGATGAGTTTACTATGTGCTCTGGTTTAGTTCCTAGTCCTGCTAAGAGTTCTGTTTTCTTTGGGAGTGTTAATGAGACGGTTAAGTCTAGAATTCTTCTTGCTATGCCTTTTAGTATTGGTGAGCTTCCCATGAAATATTTAGGCATTCCTTTGACGGGAAAGAGAATTTGTAACACTGACTGTAGGGTGTTAATTGAAAAGGTTAAGAATAGAATTCATGACTGGAGGAATAAAACTTTGTCCTTTGCGGGTAGACTTCAGTTAATTGCTTCTGTTCTTTCTTCTCTTCATGTTTATTGGGCTTCTATGTTCATTCTCCCAGCCTACGTTTGTGATAGTATTGATAAACTTCTTAAGCATTTTCTGTGGTCTGGTGGGGGTAGTGGGAGTGGAATTGCGAGTGTTGCATGGAAAGATATTTGCAAGCCCAAAAATCAAGGTGGTCTTGGTCTTAAACCGCTTAGACTCATGAATAAGGCGTTAATGACTAAACACCTTTGGAATGTTATTAGCAAGAAAGAATCGTTGTGGGTAAAATGGGTGCATGCTTATAGGATTAAGGGTAGAAATATTTGGCATAATGTAAGTTGTGTGAATGGTTCGTGGAGTTGGAATCAGATTCTGAGCATTAGAGATAAGATTCGTAGTTTTGTTGCGGTTAAGTTGGGAAATGGTAAGGAGTGTTCTGTATGGTTTGATAAATGGCACACCAATGGTCCTTTGTGCAAACTTATAACCTATGGTTTTCTCACTGAGCATGGGTTTGATGTGAACGACAAAGTGGCTGATTGGATTGATGAGAATGGATGGAAATGGCCGTTTGATTGGAACGATAGGTTTGGAGAGATTCTTAATGTCCCGGTTCCCGTTTTGAGTAGTGACTGTGATGACAAGGTTATATGGGTAAATAAGAAGAATAAGGAGTCAGATTTCAGTGTTAAAGAAGCATGGAAAGCTTTAAGAGTTGATTGTCCCAAGGTCTTATGGTTTAATCACGTTTGGTTCTCTCAGTGTATTCCTAGGCACGCTTTTGTGCTCTGGATGGCTATGAGGGGCAGACTTAAAACCACTGATAGGATCTCTAAGTGGTTTAACATCACAAGCACTCAGTGTTCTTTGTGTAATATTGTTGATGAAAATCATAGCCATCTGTTTTTCAGTTGTAAGTTTTCTAGGAATGTATGGGATAATCTTAAGCCTTTATGCAGACTTGAAGACTTATCTTGTGTATGGGCTGAGATTGTATCGGGTTTATCTATTAAAACTGCCAACAATTCTTTATGGAGTGTTATTCAGCATTTAGTTTTCGGTGCTACAGTTTATTATATTTGGCAAGAGAGGAATTTGAGAATCTTCCAAAATGTGTTTAGGTCGGAAGAGACTATTTTTAGAATGATTGTGGACACGGTTAGACATAAACTTATGGGTTTGAATATTAAGCACTCACGTGAGGTGGAAAAAGCTGTTACTATTTGGAAAATTCCCCTGAAAGACATTAATGGTATTACCTGGAAGGTGTATAATGATTGTACTAATGATATCACGTAGAATTCGAAGTTGTTTTATGTTGTACATGATCACATTGAGTCATGTGCAGAAGTGTTGGGTGGTGAAGGGTGTTTATCACTATACTTGGATTCCTTGTACTAACTGTTATTATGTTGATGTAATCTACCCGTTGTTCTATTGTAAGCTGGTCGACTTTCATGTTCGCTGGGTCTGCTGGTTTTGCTTAAGTACTGGTTTGTGGACTTGTAACCAAATTTTTGACCGTGGTGATGATGATTCAGTTAATTGTAGTTTATCTACTTATAGGCTATGCACTACAGGTGAAAGCGGGAGCTTTGGTATGTTTTCTTATTATGCCTTTGGTGTAGTTGAAGTACCAGGTATGTTAATGAAGCATTTCATTTGGTCCTTTGCAATTAGCCTGCGCTGGTCTGGTTTTATTGGTATGTGGGTTAGCTTTAGTTTACTATGCACTACAGGAGAAAATGGGAACAATGTAAAGGTTTGTTCTTACTGTTTTGGTGAAGTTGAAGTGCCTTACAGTTTAGTCAAATTTTTATTTTTGTTTCTCATGAATACCCTGCGCTGGTTTACTAATATTCATGATTGGTTTGTGAGGAGTATTGGACAGAAGGCTGGGCATTATTATGGTTTCTTAACTAATGCGCTGGTTTTTTGTTCTAATTTGGTTGATCGGTGTTTATTATGCAATTGGCTATGCACTACAGATTGGAAGCTCAATTTCTGTGCTGGCTTGCTGTTTGGAGGTTTGTGGTTTAGTAGGCTATGCACTACAGATTTGAGTCTAACTTTCTGCGCTGGCCTTTTGTTTTGGTTTGGTATAGGACAGATTACTATGCACTACAGAGGTTTGTTTGCTTCTGCGCTGGTTTCCTGTTTTCATATTGATAATGCACAGGCTTTGGTTTTGCAAAAGAGTCATGTGCGGATTTTTTGGGATTATCAGGATGGTTCATATTATGATTTGAAGTTGGATATGAACTGTTATTGTGCTGATTTTCTTGACTGCTGGAACATTTTCAGATATACTTATGTTTGTGTGAGTTGGGTATATTGGTTTTGCCTGAGTGTTGGTCTTTGGTGTCGTAACAAAGTGTTTGATAGGGGCGGTGTTTTATCAGTTATGTGCAGATTTCTTTACCCATTTGCTGCAGATATCATGACCGATTGGATTGCTTCATGGTCAAGTGCTTGGATGCTATTGGCTGCATTGTTTATTCAGATTAGTATGGATCAGGGCTTTGGGATGAGTTTCTGCATTCATCCGCATTCATTTGTGTTTTTATGGTCCGATAATCTGCATTGGTGTACTGGGTTGGGTGTTTGGCGGTGGTTATGCAATTGGCTATGCACTACAGATTGTAAGCTCAATTTCTGCGCTGGCCTGCTGTTTGGAGGTTCGTGGTTTAGTAGGCTATGCACTACAGAATTGAGTTTATATTTCTGCGCTGGCCTTTTGTTTTGGTTTGGTTTTGTTATCTGGTGCAGCAAGCTGGATTTGGATTTGTATAAGCTGGTTTGGACTGCTGCTATTATGGTTTCAGGTGTTGTTGAAGTTCCAGTCATTTGCAGATTTTCATGCTTTGCTAATTTGTATTGGTGTACTGGTACTAGAAGCCTTGGACTGATAGTTTTGGTTTTGTATTTGCTGATTTGGAGGGCTGTTTTTATGGTCTCTATGCTTGTGTTGTCTTGCGCTAATGGCATGTTCAGTTCTTGTACTCTTTTTCCTTGTTCAAAATTTTCCCACGGGGTTTTTGTTTGGCAAGGTTTTTTAACGAGACAAGATATTTTGGTTGATCTGTTGATTGTTGATTCATCCTATTTCTTGGCTGCTATCAGAAGTTCAGAAGTGATTTTGGAATGAGAGCAGTATGGCTAAAGATTATGGGAGGAGTTTGGCTGCATTATGGTCCTTGTTATGATTAGCATCTCCTGTTTTATTCAGTCTTAGCATCTTTGCTTTCTATGTGTTATATGCATATGGTGATGTTTGGAGTTACTTTGGTTGGTCCCTTTGTAATGTTCCAAGTATTCAGAGTATGCTTATAACCTTAGTTTAAATTTTCTCTTATGCTAGGACTGTATATAGGGGGTTTGCTTTGGTTATTGTTAGCTTTTGTAATTTTCAGCTTTTTTGTTATGATTTGGGTGTTCCAAATCTTTTTTGTTTCTTTGTTTCCTAGGCATTAGAAAGGCTGTTTAGGGGTTGTCCTAGCAGTTTTCTTTCTTTTGTGCTATTTCTTGTACATAACTTTTCATTTTATTTAATCTATTTTACCTTTGGAAAAAAAAAATTTATAATTGTTATTAATATTATTATAAGTTTTACAAATATAAATATATAAATATAAATTATATGTTTAGATTCTTTCAATGATTAATTTATTATTTTTCCTCGATATGCAAACCATCAATCACATCAAAAAAGTAATTTACTCTTGTTATAAAAACCTATCATTACAACCATATACAGATTCTAAACTTTCTTCACAAAGTAAAAAGACTTAATCTAGTACGTTAAGGAAGTGGCGTACATCAAAATCATGCAGAACGCACTGATGACAATTCTATGTATGTTATCTGTTTTTTCTATTAAAGTTTACTTCAATATGTTGAAACTTTATGGGGAAAAAGTAGATATATTGAAAGCCATTTTATAGATTCAAAGATAATAGTTTATTTTTTGGTATCGTATATGAGGCTCTAGTACTTATTGTTAAAAGGTTTATGTATTAAAAAGTCATTAAAAATAAAAACTACTTGATTGAAACACTTCTTTCAAATCTTAGACATATACCAACATTACTATCCAAAAATATTGTTCTCATTTAATGAAAAAACTACACTAACTACCAAACGTATAGCTCCTTTTTATTATTTAATTAGTAACTTTCTTAGATTTGTATATTAAATATAAATATATAAATATAAACATTTTGAATATTATTATAATTATTGTTAATATTTAAAAAAAAAAGGTTTCCATTTTATCTAATTTATTTTACTTTTCAATACATGTTCTTTATCGTGTTTTCTTTCTTTTGACGATCCTGTTGGGGATTTGTCGGAAAGATTACGGATCCTTTGTTTCTTTGTTTTTTCTAAACCTTGTGGGTTTAGTATTGTTTTTTCGACTTTTAATGTTTTCGATTGTTATTGGTTTCGTTTGGGGGATATATGTCAGGATCGTATTCTCTTTTAAATTTGATTCCAATATTCGTATGAGACTTATGAACCTTGTAATGTTTCCCTGGTTGGTTTCATTGA
>BPTQ01000008.1:154839967-154856887 GCA_019973895.1 Chrysanthemum seticuspe | reverse complement strand
GAAACAATTTCGCATCAAGATCTTCCTTTTTTAGGACTTCAAGAATGGAAAGATTTTATGTTCTGTATTTACAAAAGTAATACAGAGTGCAATCTGAAGAAAAAAATCATAAAAGAAATTCAAAGCATTTTCGTAAAAGCCTACATGCTGAATGAGATCACAGTTGACGAGTGTTATCAATCATATATTGGGTTGACTCATTTCACATCCTTTGTTCATCAACCGTATTTTGTAGATTGTTGTAGAAGAGTTTTATCTGGAGATCGTCCATGTTTTCGAAGAGTTCCAGATGGTATCATCTTTCAAGACCTTAAGTATTACGAAGAACCTGAAGCAGGGCTTTGTTACTTAAACAAGGAAAATAAGAAATGCTTTCAAAGTTATTCTGGAATAACTAATCTTTCGATTTTGCATATGGTTGTTTTTTTCAAGTTGTGCATAACGGATCAAAATGCAAAATTCAAAAAGAGAGTTTTGAGAGCATTACATTTTAAGACAAAAGCTTTATCAAAATATCCAGAATTTGAAAAGGTCAAGGAAGAAGCAATGAATTTTGAAGTCGAAGATTTAAAGGTAAGAATTTTTTTAATTTTTTTCTTTTCTTTTTTTTTTAATTTTAATTCATTTTTGTTAGAAATGTTTTTAAATTTACAGAAACATCAAAGTTCAGAAACAGATGGGAATAATACGAAGTTACTTTCTCTGACAGATGAAAAACCAGAGATAGATGGGCTTGCAGATGGGTTTGATTATGATCATGTTCATGAAGCTTCTTCAAATTCGAACAAAATGGTATTTTATTTTATTTGTTTATTTTTTATTTTTATTTTAATAACATACACTGTCATTAAACTAATTTTATTAACATTTCAAATATATATATATATATATATATATATATATATATATATATATATATATATATATCACAGACTTGTCGTTATTATTTTTATTTTAATAACATACATTATAATTTCAGCTTATGGTTGTTGTTGAAGCACTCAATGAATTAAGTAATTCTGTAGTAAGTATTTTATATGAGCACAAATTTTTATATGTGTGAAACAAATTATGTTTTTAATGTAAGTTTTTCTTTTTTCATTCGTAATAGGCTTTAATTGAGTGTCCTGAGCCAATAAACTTTTTCCGGTCAACTTCGTCATCTGATGATGATGATTATGAAGAAGAGGATTCAAATGAGTCCGACGATATTCAACGGATTCAGGTAGATGATAAATAAGTAATGTAGATTGCACATGGTTATTATTTATTTTTTTTTTACATTTTGTAATTATTTTTTGATTTTAAACTTGCAGATGATAGATGGAGCGGAAACTCTTCACAATTTAAGAAATATTGTTAACAAAAGAGTTGATAATGAAGATTCTGTACAAGTAGATACTTATGTACAAACACACTCAAAGAATATTAGACAAAAGAATCCAACAACAGTTTTGAAGTCACCATTCAATGTTAGAAAAGTTGATATAAAAAGTAAATTAAATAAGAACGACAAGTCTGTGATAGAGTTAATAAAGAAAAAGAACAACAGCAAAATTGCGTAAGTTATTTGTTTATTTATTTTATTTATTAACTAATGTTATTATTATCAGAATAAAATCATACAAAATTTATTAACTATTTTTATTATTTTAATACAGGGAGCATTTTTTTGGGTCAGATTTTTATTGTGTTGTCAATCGGAGCTATTTTAAAGATCTGATTAATAAAACAAAACAGATTACCTCAAACATCATAGATATTTGGACTATTGTGTTGAATTTTCAAGAAAAATATAGAAGTCCTGGATCATGCTTAAGATTATTTCTTAACACTGAAGCAATGGTATGTCTTCTTGTTTTTCATTTTTTATTACACTGTTATTATTTTTTTAATAAAACAAAGCGTTTATAATCTTTTTATTTTCAAATTTAATTCAGGGACCTCGAAGAGAAAAAAGGGGACTTGGATATAAAAAGATACAAGAAGAATTTTTGAATGCAATCAATTTTGCATGCAATAATTTTCTGAATTGTAATAATCTATCGACAGTTAATCTGGTAAGTTTAAATTTTCTTTTCTTAAATCATTAAATGTGACAAAACATTTGTTTGTTGCTACAGTAGGAACATTTGTTGCATTATGTATTTTGTTGTTGCAACAGCAGTTTATTTGAAATTAACTATTTGTACTTTAGAAATCATATATTTTAAGACAACAAGAAGTTGTACTTTATATATATTTAATAATTGAGGAGCTATAATTAAGTATTTACTAAATTTACAAATTAAATATTAGTAAGCGGTTGTACTGCGATTTTATTGTGGTTGTGGTTGTTTTACTGCGATTTATTGTAGTAAAACTTTTAAACCAACAGTGATTGAAGTTGTACTAGCAGTAGTTTCAGCAGTAGCAACATTTTGTTGCAGCAGCAGTAACATTTGTAACACTTTATCTGATATCACATTAAAAATTATGTTATTTCCATTTAAAACTATTAAATTTAATTTTAATATTACAATATATACTTATTTGAATTTTATTATACTCTTTATTAATATTTTACTTTTTTCTGTTTCAGGTTTTTTTCCCAGTATGTAGGCAAAATCATTTCTATGTTTATTGCTTCAATCTCTTCAATCCATCATTTGTCATTATTGACAATCTAAAGGAAAGTGGTGCTATATATGGAAATACAACTCAAAAGCTGGTAATATCATTATTATTATTTTTATATATATGTAACAAATTTAAGGTTAATATTTTTATTATTTAATTTTTTTTTTGTTTTTTCAGTTCAATTTGTTTTGTCATTATCTAAATGTTTCAAAGCACTCAAAGGTTGAACAGATTTCAAAGTGTGTTCCTCGAAGACTTGAAATGCAATGGCAAACATCGAAAAATAAAACAGATTGTGGCATTTTTACTATGAGACACCTTGAATTCTATTCTGGAAGCGAGGACAAACAATGGAGATCTATATTTAAGCAAAATGGAAGTAAAGATGAATTGGCATCATTGAGAAATTTGTATGCTGTAAAGATTTTATTAAGTGATGCTAACAAATTCAAGGAGGAGATTATAACGGAAGCAGCAAAATTGTAATTTTTTTTTTTTTTTAATATTCACTGTTATATACGTATATTATGAGTAGATATAGTGAGTTTACTTTTTAGCTACTTTCATATATAAAAATACTTGGATTTTTTTTTAAATGTTAAACAGTTGCACAAAAATCATGTAAAAGTTTGAATACACTATAAAACAGTTGCATAAAATTAGGCCCAATTTTTAAGGCCCATTTCAGTAAACCTCATTTTAACTTTTTGTTGAATGCACTTATAATATTTGTAACATTTATATCAATTACATTATAAATCATTCATCACAATCATTTACGTATACTTGAAATGCCGTGTTCTTTCTGTCCAGAGGGTACATGCACTCCGAATTGTGCTAATTTGCAGGATTCTTTTTTGAAAGATGAGATTGACATGATAGATCGTTTCAATAAAATGGTAATTACTTGTGAGCCAGAAAAGACTTTTCCAATAGAAGGAAATTTCAGAGAGAAACAAGAGCTGATTTCTAAGAGGAAGACAATTATTGAACAACTCCCACAGTATGAATGTGAGTATGAAGATATGAAAGCTCGTTTCAAGAGGATCGAAGATGATAACGCTAACTTGGAAGCTACGTTTGAAGAGGCGATAGCTGATTTTAAGATTTACAAAGATTTTAATGTTGATGCTGAAGCAAAATATCAAGAGATGATAACCAGTTTAAAGAATTTGAAAAATCATAATGCTATTGTCAAAGATAAGTATCAAGAGATGGATGAATGTGCCAAAAACCTTATCAACATACTCAAAGAAGTTGCTGCTGATGCTGATAATTTTTAGGATTTTTATGTCTGTCTTTCGAATATGTTTAACAATGTCTTTTGTAATGTAATAATGTTTAATTAAATATAACAGTTTAATTTAATTATGTTAAAATACTTTATGAGTTAAAAAATAAAAAGATAAGAAGCCATTTATTATTTTTCTCCTCGAGATTCGATCAAATCAAATAAAAAACTCATTTATTGTTCCTATAAAAGAGCCTTTTCGTTTACCACTTTGCTTCTATAAAATTAAACTCTTCCATTACAAAGAAATAACATAAATCTTTCTTTCATTCTACAAAAACTAAAAGTCATATTTAGTGCAACCATGTACTTCGTTTTTATATTTTTCTATATTATTTACGACCCTGGAGGTTATTCTATGTTTTTTTATATGCTAAGAAACTTAGATATTTTACCGAAATTTGTAATAGATGTAGAAGCTCTATTTAAATATGTGTAAAATCATTTTAAATTTTCTTCTACATCTATTATATACATGTTAGTACCATGGTATGAAACCTAGATATTTTACCGAATGTCGCCATGGTACAAAAGCAGAAATGTGATAAGTTAGATAGGTGTATAGAGTATTTTAAAATATTCTGAATCTATTGAGCTTGACACATTTCCACTTTTTTATTAATGTTTTTATTCATATTGTGATAAGAAAAAATTATATGAATATTGAGTATATTCTTATAATTTATTCTTTTCTTATAATTATAAGTGTTTCAATCTCTTCAGATTCAGATTCTTACATTTTGAAAAATTCTTACTCGTATAATGTAAGAAACTGAAGAACATGAAGTTGAAGATCAATTATGGAAGATGAAGATGAAGATTTTTAAAAAGAAATGAAGATGAAGAAGAACATGAAGATGAAGATCAATTGTTATTGTAGAAAATTTTTAATTTTAATGGTTTTTATTAAAATTTAAATTAATGTAAATTAATTATAGTTTATTTCAGTGAATTCCTACCAAGATATGCTATGTTTTGTAGCTTAACTGATATGTTTTGTGTGTTTCTTTTTGTTATAATATTGAATTTTTGTTACATTTTTTAATCTGTTGACTTTATAAGTCAAACAAAAGATATTTTAAATACTAACAATTCGGTGTACCTTTAAAGAAATTTTAATATATAAATATTCTAATTTAATATATTTTTGAGTAGTTTTTGACGTTACTATTATTTTTTTAAACTGATATTTGAGCTATATTATTTAAAAAATGTTATATTAATTTTGGAACATTTATTTTAATAAATGTGTTTAAAATCTCAGTAAATTAATATCACAGTAACTTATTATCACACTAAAATAAAAATAGTGTAACTTAATATCACACTAAAATGTTATTTCAACTAATATCAGAGTTAGTAAAATTGCAAAGATTAATCAATTCGTATATTATGATATTATCATTCTATTTTAAATTAATATTAAAATAGTGTGATATTAAGATATTTTTTTAATATCAGATTAAATATCAAAGTTACTTCTCTATAATATATCACACTATTTTAATATCAGACTGTCTTAAACAAAATATTAATATTCAAATCCTATTTTTTTTTTTTAATTATAATTGCATGTTTATAATGAGGTATATCTGTTAATATTGTCTAAATATCACACTTAGTTTTACTTTTACATACATGTCAAATAGTGATGAAATTAACTCAAAGTTTTACATTTAATTTTCACAATATAAATTTGTTTATAATATATCACACTACTTTTACTATCACACTACTTTTACTCTGATATTGTTTAATAAATTTGTAAAAAAATTAATACTAACTAAATATAATATTTTCAAAAATTTAATATGACGTATACATATTGATATTCTCTTAATATCAGAGTTAGTTGGCCTATGACGTAGTAAATTTCAATATTTTTAATGCGTAAGTTTCAATATTTTTTGAAATTCAAGATATTGTATTACTATCAAAGTTAGTTGCATAATATGATACTGTATTACTATCAGAGTGTCTTAATATCAGAGTTAGTAAAATTTCAATTAATATCAGAGTTAGTAAAATTTCAAAGATTAATCAATTCATATATTATGATATTATCATACTATTTAAAATTAATATTGTCTTAATATAAGAATTACTTTTTTTTATAAAGATATTTTTTTAATATCAGATTTAATATCAAAGTCAGAGTTAGTTGTCTTAATATATGATATTCTGTTGATATCATAGTTTTGAAACAAAATATTTAAAATATTTATGTTCTATGACGAATACATGTTAATATTCTCTTAATATCATAGTTAGTTTACATTTATTAAGTAATTTGCAACTGACATATATTTCAGAATGTAAATTTGTAGATTAGGATTTTTTTTTTTTTTTTTTTAAATTTCACATTTTTTAATAAATTTTTTTTTTTTGTAAATTTGTAAATTTGTCAGATTTTATAATGATATGAAGTTGAAGAACATGAAGTTGAAGATCAATTATGGAAGATGAAAATGAAGATTTTTAAAAAGAAATGAAGATGAAGAAGAACATGAAGATGAAGATCAATTGTTATTGTAGAAAATTTTTAATTTTAATGGTTTTTATTAAAATTTAAATTAATGTAATGTGAATTAATTAAAGTTTATTTCAGTTGGTAGTTTTTATTTTTTATTTATTTTATTTTTTTTGAAATTCCCAGCAGCATGTATGAGCAAGTTTATTCAATATTTTGAAACTAATTTATTTAATATTGTCTTAATATCTTGTAAGAATTTATGTTGTTTTTAAGAATTTATGTTGTCTTTACTCTTTATCTATTTGTTCAACAACCACAACTCCCTTCTACTTATATAATACATCTTAAGTCAGCAATTGTTTATCATACCATGGATGTAGAAAATGGTTGTCAAATGGTATGCATTGACTGTTGGGTTCAAAGGGAAAACAGGGCTGGATTGACCTTTTTTGCTAGGCGTCCACCTTATAGAGCTTTCATGTGGTATGTTTGTCCAGTGTGCCTTGAGATAAAGGGAAACACATCTTATACTGGTAGCGATGGTGTTACCAGGGAAAACACAACCACAGGATATAGTGGTGGATATGTGATGGGTCTACATATTTCTGCACCTACTAATGTTGGTGCATCCTTGGGCAGTGATGAAGGAGGCAGTGAACCACCTACAACTGAAATAGCAAGTGGAGAGCGACCAAGCCAAACACCACGTGAAGCACCTGCAACTGAAACACCACTTGAACCAACTGCAACTCACAGACCAAATGGATCACCTACTAGTCATTTAAAGCAGTGAATTCCTAGCAAGAAATGCTATGTTGTCTTTCAGTCTAAATGTAGTTTAACTGATATGTTTGTGTGCTTCTTTTTGTTATAATAATTGAATTTTTGTTACAATTTTAATCTGTTGACTTTATAAGTCAAACAAAAGAGATTTTAAATACTAACAATTCGGTGTCGTTCCTCTAATATATTTTTGAGTAGTTTTTGACGTTACTATTATTTTTTTAAACTGATCATTGAGTTATATTATTTAAAAAAATGTTATATTAATTTTGGAACATTTATTTTAATAAATATGTTTAAGTTAGAAGTTTATTTTCAAATATTTTACTATATAAATTATTTTTATGTTCTATGATATTAAATTTAATATCTCAGTAAGTTAATATCAGAGTAACTTAATATCACACTAAAATAAAAATAGTGTAATTCTTTCGAAATTCCTAGCAGCATTTTTTCAAACTGATATATGAGCTATCAATGTCAGATACTATTTAAAATGATTTGACAATACAATATCACTTTATTTGTAATAATAATAATATTAATTATATTATATAAGAAAATAAATTTTATTTCTTAATATCATATTAAAATTTATTTTCCACGTAAAATTTAAACGTTAATCATATTATTTAAAAAAATGTTATATTAATTTTTGAACATTTATTTTAATAAACATGTTTAAGTTAGAAGTTTATATTATTTAAAAAAATGTTATATCTCAGAAACATAATATCACACTAACTTAATATCACACTAAATTAAAATAATGTAATTTTTTCAAACTGATATATGAGCTATCAATGTCAGATACTATTTAAAATGATTTGACAATACAATATTTAAAATGATTTGAAAATACAATATCAGAGTTAGTTGTCTAGAGATATATGATATTGATTTTCTATCACAGTGTCTAGATATATGATATTGTAAAATTTCAATTAATATCAGAGTTAATTGAAATATTTGAATATTTGTTTACATTTATTAAAAGTAATTTCGAAGTGACATATATGTAAGATATTATTTATAGTGGTAAAAGATACTTCCTCGAGACACAAAATATCACTTTATCTGTGATAATCTTTAAAATTGATTTTGACAATACACAAGACATTAATGATTATAATTATCACATTTCATTCACGTAGTTAATTAATAAAGTATACTCTTACGATAATTTATCTTTGGAAGATTTTTAATAAAGTATAATATTGAATTTTTGTTACATTTTTTAATCTGTTGACTTTATAAGTCAAACAAAAGATATTTTAAATACTAACAATTCGGTGTACCTTTAAAGAAATTTTAATATATAAATGTTCTAATTTAATATATTTTTGAGTAGTTTTTGACGTTACTATTATTTTTTTAAACTGATATTTGAGCTATATTATTTAAAAAATGTTATATTAATTTTGGAACATTTATTTTAATAAATGTGTTTAAAATCTCAGTAAATTAATATCACAGTAACTTATTATCACACTAAAATAAAAATAGTGTAACTTAATATCACACTAAAATGTTATTTCAACTAATATCAGAGTTAGTAAAATTGCAAAGATTAATCAATTCGTATATAATGATATTATCATTCTATTTTAAATTAATATTAAAATAGTGTGATATTAAGATATTTTTTTAATATCAGATTAAATATCAAAGTTAGTTCACTATAATATATCACACTATTTTAATATCAGACTGTCTTAAACAAAATATTAATATTCAAATCCTATTTTTTATTTTTATTTTATTATAATTGCATGTTATAATGAGCTATATCTGTTAATATTGTCTAAATATCACACTTAGTTTTACTTTTACATACATGTCAAATAGTGATGAAATTAACTCAAAGTTTTATATTTAATTTTCATATAGTTTTTCAATAATGTTTTGCTTTTTTTAATTCATGTTTTTTTTATATATATTTTTTACATTCAAGATATTTGTATTACTATCAGAGTTACTTGCATAAATATATGATATTGTATTACTATCACTGTCTTAATATCACAGTTAGTAAAATTTCAATTAATATCAGAATTAGTAACCTGGATGACAACTTTAAATATTTAGTGACTTAAGATAAATTTTGACGTTATTAAAGTATTTGTTGAAAACTTTAAATATTAAAGTATTTGTTGAAAACATATATACATAACACGCTATTACTTGTCAGATTTTATAATGATGAAAAGTACCTCCTCGAGACACAAAATATTACTTTTTATGTGCAACTGACATATATGTCAGATAATTCTTTCGAAATTCCTAGCAGCATTTTTTCAAACTGATATATGAGCTATCAATGTCAGATACTATTTAAAATGATTTGACAATACAATATTTAAAATGATTTGACTATACAAATATATAATATCAGAGTTAGTTGTCTTGAGATATATGATATTGTATTTCTATCACAGTGTCTAGATATATGCTATAGTAAAATTTCAATTAATATCAGAGTAAATAAAATGAATGACTGAAAGAAGATATTAATATTGTATTAATGTCAAATTTTATTGTTTAATTATGATATTATCTTAATATCAAAGTTAGATAATTTAAATTGAATTATATATAAAAAATATCATATTAATGTTAGTATTTTAATAAAAAAATTAATACTAACTAAATATAATATTTTCAAAAATTTAATATGACGTATACATATTGATATTCTCTTAATATCAGAGTTAGTTGGCCTATGACGTAGTAAATTTCAATATTTTTAATGAGTAAGTTTCAATATTTTTTGAAATTCAAGATATTGTATTACTATCAAAGTTAGTTGCATAATATGATATTGTATTACTATCAGAGTGTCTTAATATCAGAGTTAGTAAAATTACAATTAATATCAGAGTTATTAAAATTTGAAAGATTAATCAATTCATATATTATGATATTATCATACTATTTAAAATTAATATTGTCTTAATATAAGAATTACTTTTTTTTATAAAGATATTTTTTTAATATCAGATTTAATATCAAAGTCAGAGTTAGTTGTCTTAATATATGATATTCTGTTGATATCATAGTTTTGAAACAAAATATTTAAAATCAAAATCAAAAAAATTATTATTTTTTATGTTCTATGACGAATACATGTTAATATTCTCTTAATATCATAGTTAGTTTACATTTATTAAGTAATTTGCAACTGACATATATTTCAGAATGTAAATTTGTAGATTAGGAATTTTTTTTTTTTAAATTTCACATTTTTTAATAATTTTTTTTTTTGTAAATTTGTAAATTTGTCAGATTTTATAATGATGAAAAGCACCTCCTCGACACACAAAATATTACTTTTTATGTGCAACTGACATATATGTTAGATAATTCTTTCGAAATTCCTAGCAGCATTTTTTCAAACTGATATATGAGCTATCAATGTCAGATACTATTTTTAATATCTCTGTAACTTAATATCACAGTAACTTAATATCATAATAAATTAAAATAGTGTAATTCTTTCGAAATTCCTAGCAGCATTTTTTCAAACTGATATATGAGCTATCAATGTCAGATACTATTTAAAATGATTTGACAATACAATATTTAAAATGATTTGACTATACAAATATATAATATCAGAGTTATTTGTCTAGAGATATATGATATTGTATTTCTATCACAGTGTCTAGATATATGCTATAGTAAAATTTCAATTAATATCAGAGTAAATAAAATGAATGACTGAAAGAAGATATTAATATTGTATTAATGTCAAATTTTATTGTTTAATTATGATATTATCTTAATATCAAAGTTAGATAATTTAAATTGAATTAGATATAAAAAATATCATATTAATGTTTGTATTTTAATAAAAAAATTAATACTAACTAAATATAATATTTTTATTCTTAAAATACTATTAAGAATATTATTACCACTATATCTGAGCATATAAAGAAATAAAGTAAGCAGTTGTACTTTAAATATTATTCATTTTTTAAGGGATCTCTATATTCGTTTGTACAAATCACTATGTTTTTTGCCTATAAATATTCCATCAATCACACATACAAAAACATAAAAAAAAATTTCTTCATTTTCATTTTATGTTTTTTTTGCAGTTTTAATATAATGAATGTTTTTATATTAAAAATCTATTTTTTCGTATCATCGATAATTTATTATCTTTGGAAGATTTTTTTATTTGTATATTTTTTAAATCGAAATCTAGATATTCTACCGAAAGTATTTGTTATTGAAGAAAAAAATGTTTATCAATCATTATATTTCAGGACCATATAAGTTTTTCTTCAACTAACTTTTCAACTTTGCTTTTTCTAACAAAGCATTTGTTGATAACATTCACAAAGCATTTGTACAGAACATTCATATTCAGCTTCAAAACCAGTTCTATGAGGCTTGGAGCAGATGCCATAGTTTTCAGCGAAGAACATGAAGTTGAAGATCAATTATGGAAGATGAAGATGAAGATTTTTAAAAAGAAATGAAGATGAAGAATAATATGAAGATGAAGATCAATTGTTATTGTAGAAAAATTTTAATTTTTAATGGTTTTTATTAAAATATAAATTAATTAAAGTTTATTTTCAGTGAATTCCTACCAAGATATGCTATGTTTTGTGTGTTTCTTTTGTTATAATATTTAATTTTTTATTTAAAAAAATGTTATATTAATTTTGGAACATTTATTTTAATAAATATGTTTAAGTTAGAAGTTTATATTATTTTAAAAAATGTTATATGTCAGAAACATAATATCACACTAACTTAATATCACACTAACTTATTATATAGCAGATATTTTTCAAAATGATATTTGAGCTATCAATGTCAGATACTATTTAAAATGATTTGACAATACAATATCACTTTATCTGTAATAAAAATAATATTAATATCATATTTAATTTTATTTCCATGTATAATTTAAAGGTTAATTATATTATTTAAAAAAATGTTATATTAATTTTGGAACATTTATTTCAATTAATATCAGAGTTAATAAAATTTCACAGATTAATCAATTCATATACTATGTCTTTTTTCTTAATCATCACTTTCTATCAAAACCTTTTTTAAGTTTGGTGTTTAATTTTGACAACTTTTAATATATTATTCTGTTTTTATTGTACCTCCTCGATTTTATAATGATGAAAAGTACCTCCTCGAGACACAAAATATTACTTTTTATGTCCTACTGACATATATGTCAGATAATCTTTAAAGTTGATTTTGACTGTACACAAGAAATTAATGTATATAGTTATCATATTTCATAAATATAGTTATTTAAAATATTAAATATAACACATATTATTTTTAATGAATATAACTATCATATTTCATAAATATAGTTATTTAAAATATTAGTTGTCTTAATATTATTTTAATATTTAAAATCAAAATCAAACAAATTTAATATTTTGCATATTAAAAATTCAAAGATTAATCAATTCATATATTATGATATTATGATACTATTTAAAATTCAAATTAAATGCAAGAATTTAAGATGAGAGTTAGTTGTTATAAAATGAATGACTGAAACAAGATATTAATATTGTATTAATATCAAATTTTCTTTATTATATTATCTTAATATCAGAGTTAGCTGTTATATTTAAAACCAAAATCAAAGAAAAATTAATATTTTCATGTTCTATGACGTATACGTATTAATAATGTATTAAATATCAGACTTTTAGTTGGCTTATGACGTATACATATTTGAATATCTGTTTACATTTATTAAAAGTAAATGTATATAATTATCATATTAAAGATACCTCCTCGAGACACAAAATATCACTTTATCTGTGATAATCTTTAAAGTTGATTTTGACAATACACAAGACATTAATAAATATAATTATCATATTAATTTTTGTTTTTTATTTTTAATATAAATGTTTTACTTGATGTACTGTGATATTTAAAATCTTATGACGTATATATATTTTTGTTTTTTATTTTTAGCTATAAATTTAATTAATTTACATTTCATTTTTTTTTTAGAATCGGCAAATTTAATACTTTAAGTTTCAATATTATATTACTATGAAAATTTCACACTTTTAAATGATATCATAATATCTAAATTTCAGATAATATTTAAAAATTATTTATAATAACTATTATATTATTATTATCATAGTATGTAAATGTCATAGTTATAATAGTATGTAAATTTCGAATGGTATTTAAAAATTATTTAATATCACAGTAACTTAAATTTGTTTTTTTATCACCTAATATATAATGTCAGAAAAAAGACACATGGGTAAGAAGACTAGACGATACACATAAATTTGAGGAACAACCTTATCCTTATTTTTGCAATATAAATTTGAACATTCCCACTTCAAAAATGTACTCAAAAAAAATTGTTTAAATAAAAGGAATATTGTATCTCTTTTTTAAGAAAAGGTTTTTTTTTTAGAAGTGTTTATCTAAGTAAGCTATTTTCAACAAAAAGGTTTGTGTTTTTGTTTACAACTTTATAATTTATGTTTATTTAATTCTTTAGACTGATTATATGTTCTTCTTCTTTTTTTTGATTTCAGAAATGCATATTTTAATTACTCATGAAGGGCAGTTTATTTTTATACCTCTTATTGTTGATTATGGAGGAATTAGAGTATTTATTTAAATTATCACTGAAACCTAAATATTTTACTGAATTTTATCAAATCTAAAGCATCTAAAATGTCAACTGGTATGTCAATCTCTCCAAAAGATGATCTACACCAGATAGAGATTGCTTATAGTTCAGATTTGATAATAGTATAATGATGCATTATTGGTGCATCTACCATCGCCTTCGAAAGGAGGATCAGAGTCTCAATTCCTTTGGCATTCTCGGATATGGTTGTTATGAAGAAAGACGAACACGAAAAGGAATGTTATGAATAATATAATATTACAATGATGCATTCGAAAGGAGGATCAGAGTCTCAATTCCTTTGGCATTCTCGGATATGGTTGTTATGAAGAAAGACGAACACGAAAGGAATGTTATGAATAATATAATATTACAATGATGCATTATTGGCTCATCTACCATCGCCATTGATTTTATGAGAAAAAAATGAAGGAGTAACCTACTCAAAATAGGTTATGAAGAATATTTTTTGTTTGGTTTCAAATTTTGAAATGTGTTTTGATAACCTTTGTTGCTCAGTTTTTTGTGATAGAAATGTATGAACGTCCAAGATGACGCGCAACGTACTCAAAATAGCTTATGAAAAATATTTTACCTGATTCTCGGATATAATTTTAATATACTATTAAGAATATTATTAATTATGCAACTAGTATTAATTTTTTTCTTTTATTATTAAGAATATTATTTACGAAAAAACAGTCTAAAATAAAAATAAAAAATACCACTACAGCTGAGCACTTGTACTTTAAAAATAACGTACATAGCCTTTAATATGAAAAACATAAAAATATTTTAATATGAACAAATAAAGTAAGCAGTTGTACTTTAAATATTATTTATTTTTTAAGGGCTCTCTATATTCGTTTGTACAAATGACTGTCTTTTTTGCCTATAAATATTTCATCAATCACACATAGAAAAAAATAACAAAAATTTTCTTCATTTTCATTTCATGTTTTTTTGCAACTTTAATATAATGATTGTTTTTATATTAAAAATCTATTTTTTCGTATCATCGATAATTTATTATCTTTGGAAGATTTTTTTATTTCTTTATTTTTTTAATCGAAATCTAGATATTCTACCGAAAGTATTTGTAACTTCAACTTGCTTTTTCTAACAAAGCATTTGTTGATAACATTATTATCCAATTTTGGATAACATTATTATCCAATTTTGGTTATTTTGGAAGGTGATGAGTTATTCCAACTACAAATATGTATCATGATCAGATTGAAGACAATATTTTTTTGAAGGTGTATGTTCTTCATCAAAAACTAACAAATTCAGCCATATATGAAGTCAGTTGAAGATTTTATATGAAGATTAAAATTATCTGTGTCTTAACTGAAGATATTTTACAACATTAGTTGTATATTATTGTTATATTTGTTATTCGTTTTAAGATAAACTTTTAATTTTATTAAATAGAACATGATAATTTTATTATAAGAATAAGTGAAGTAAAATAACATAGAATTAACATTTCATTTTCAAAACTTTTAAATAGAACATGATAATTTTATTAAATAGAACATGATAATTTTATTATAAGAACATGATAATTTTAATTTTATTTTAAGATAAACTTTTAATTTTATTAAATAGAACATGATAATTTTCAAAACAAGAATTAACATTACATAAGAATTAACATTACTGTGATATTAACTGGTACTTCTTGCATGTTGTGTAGATACAAAACGGTGCCACATGTGTAATGATAGACAAGACCTTAAACCCGAGAGATGGAAGTCCAGCATTGTTGATACAAGGTATATTTGTGTGCCTACTCCTAATAAAAGTTATTACTCGTATAATGTAAGAAACGGAAGAACATGAAGTTGAAGATCAATTATGGAAGATGAAGATGAAGATTTTTAAAAAGAAATGAAGATGAAGAATTATATGAAGATAAAGATCAATTGTTATTGTATTTTTCAATATTAGTTGTCTGTTCTTGTTATATTTCTTATTCCTTTTAAGATAAACTTTTAACACTACATTACATTATTAATTTTTATTATAACAATAAGTGAAGTAAAATATATATAGAATTAACATTATATAAATTTTCAAAACAACAATTAACATTACATAAGAAATAACATTACTGTGATATTAAATAATACTATTAGATATTCAGTCCGACACTTTTACATAATGGACAAATGTTCTTGTGTAGCATCCAACGTCTAATACAATCTGCATGAAACTCATGGCTGCAAATCAATGTGCTTATGCTTTCATATTCTTTGTATTCTTCTAAACAAATCGCACAAACGCCTTCAACCTTGTCAAGCATTATATTGTCATGAAGATTTTTCCTTATAGTTTCTTTAGTCAATCCCGAACCATCAAAAATCATATTTTGATCTGAAACACCAATTATTCAACTATATCTTGTTCTTCAAGTTGGAGAACATCTTCACGATACCTTCCCATGATAAAATGAACTAAATGTGATGGTATACTGGGTATACTTTCTAATGTCTCCTGGAAATGGTTCCTATCACGAGTTGAATTGTGCATAGATTGTAAGATATGAATAATAATTGATGGAGGCACCTCTGTAAATGGCACGAAACCATTACTCATTTTGAAAAAACAGTTTATTATTTTTAACACGACAACTCGAAAAATGAGACATTACTTTCAATATCAATGATGTCTCCACGGAGGTAGTTAATAATAAGTATAGAATGTTAGATACGTGTTAAGTTGAGCACTATCCTTGGTAAAGGTCCTCTGTAATCTTTCATATGGGTCATATGGTAGTGTAAATCAAGTAAAATAGTACCCTTCCATAGCACTTCTACAAGAGGTTGAACTTCTTGTTCTATATCAACTTTATTAACCACAAAGTCTAGTTTTATACTAAAAACTACCAAGCCCTAACTGATTTCTTTGATATTCCTTTTTAGAAGTACTGTTATATTACGAACTGTTCCAACTTCCGCAAACACGCTAAACAAATCTTCTTATGTTTCTTATACTTTCGTATTCGTGTAACTAAACGTCGGTACTCAAAGTACGTGTAACATAATCTGCAACCTACGATATGTTCTTGTAAACAGGTAATACATT